>VXAX01003035.1:565089-577563 GCA_013399835.1 Leptocoma aspasia | reverse complement strand
AGGGAAGGGAAGGGAAGGGAAGGGAAGGAAAGGAAAGGAAAGGAAAGGAAAGGAAAGGAAAGGAAAGGAAAGGAAAGGAAAGGAAAGGAAAGGAAAGGAAAGGAAAGGAAAGGAAAGGAAAGGAAAGGAAAGGAAAGGAAAGGAAAGGAAAGGAAAAAGAAGTCAGTAAACAATAACTTCTTAATTAGTTTAAAATTAATTCCTAGAACTTTCTTTCCCAGCAGAAAGGCTGGTCCCTCCCACCCTCAGTCATTCCCATACCATGGCTAGCTCCAGGGCAGAAACCTTCAACAGCAGTTTTGCTACTCCTGGGATGAGTAATCTTTACTTCTGCCCCACTCTCCTGAGTAAGGGATGCTTGAGTAAGAACTGGTTGAAGGGTCTGGCCTGCTGACAGCAGAGCAGGGCTGGGTTGAGCAATGGCTTCTCAAAGTGGTGCCAGCAGCTCCATAAACTTTGCAGGAATTTCTTCCACAGGGATCTTAGGCACAGGCACAACAATCACCCTGGGCTCAGCAGGCAGAACTGAAGATTCTGGGATTCTACTCGCAGAATCCCAGAATGGTTTGGGTTGGGAGGGACCCTAAATGCCACCCAGTGCCACCCCTGCCATGGCAGGGACACCTCCCACTGTCCCAGGTGCTCCCAGCCCCAGTGTCCAGCCTGGCCTTGGGCACTGCCAGGGATCCAGGGGCAGCCACAGCTGCTCTGGGCACCCTGTGCCAGTCAGTGCCTTACATTTTTATTCAAACACTTTGCTTCAAAATACAGCCAAATTAACTACATTTACATATTTTTATAAATTTATCAACTAGACTCAAAATGCGAACATAATTGTGAGCTCGGTGAGGAAAAGGCACAACCTGCTGAAAGACCTCATATTGGAAATCTTGGATTATCAAGCTTCAAGATTTCACTTTAGACTTGCAAAGTTCATAGCTGGCTAAGCAGGTATTTTAAATAATATCTTCCTGACTGCACTCCTCAGCTGATAATATTTAGAAATAAACAGTATCTATAAGTATTTTCACCTTTCTGGAGTTTTTTAATAGGAATTAGTGAGGCTGAATCTCAGGGGACGGCTTTATTTTGTTAAACCTCTAACACATTTTGTTTCATGTTGAGTCTTTGGGAGCTCTAATATGTTTTGGGTGGGTAATGTTTCCATACATTACTACTCCATTCATAATCCATTACTTGGATAATTCCTCATTTGTGAGACCTGGAGAAATTATGGTATTCACAAGCATTTTTTGAATATTTATATAATGTCATAGCAGGGCTTAGGATATCAGTTGGCTGGAGACAAAGGCAGGATCCTCAGTTATTCTCATACTTAAGTACCAGTTTGATTCCTTGGCAAAAATGTAAATTACAATGTTGGAAGGCAAAGAATTATTGAACAAGGGGATTACATTGCAAAGCAGTAATTTCAACAGCTGCTGCCCGTAAGAGGGGATGGGAATTTTTCAGGGATGTAATTTTCCTGTGCAGAACTCTGGTACAAAGTGAGAACATCAGCACAATTAAAAGGACAAACACCCACCGAATTCTGAATCCAGCACAGTGGGCTGTGCTGAGTGTGAGCTGCTCCTCCTTGGGCTGGGAGCTGCTCCCACATGGAGCAGGAGATGTTTAAGGGTTTAAGATGTGAAGATGTTTGGTGGGTTTCAGGGCAGCTCAGGCTGAGCAGCACTTTGGGCTCTTCCACGGCCACAGGCTGGAGTGGTGCAGATAGACAATCCCTGGAATCTCTCCTGGAGCTGTTATCCGTGTGGCTCCCAGCCTTCCCACTGCCATTTCTGGCTGGGGAAGTTAATCTTGCTCCTACTTAAAGGCTTTATTTTCTGGCACGGGAGGCTCCTGCCTTCCATCGCCCGAGGACATCCAAGTGTCACCGGGCTTGAACGGCTCCTGGGGCGGATCCTGGGATTATCCTGCAGGAAAGGTTAACAGCCCTAATTCTGCACTTGGCCATTTCCATCTGAGAATACAAATGACGTTTATGGAGCAGGGAAAACACGATTCATTTCCCTGCTCAGAGGGGGAAGGCGTGGAGCAGCCCAGGTGAGAGAGTTGCCACCGATCACGCAGGGAACCAGGCTCAAAATCCAGAATAAATATGTCTCCTGAATCCAATTTCCAGGTCCTGGGTTGGAGGTATTTTTCCCTGTCTCTTTCTGTTGGAATCCAGGGCACAGGGAATATTTCCCTGCCTGTATTAGGGAGCCCTGACCCCCAGTCAGACACTGTTTTTAACCTTTGTCCCAGAGAAAAAATTGCCAACGCTTTGGGATGAGTTATAGAACACAGGTGTGAACTAAATATGTAGCAATAGTAGTAATAGTCTATCACAGAGTGAAGAATTTAGAGATTTTAAGATTTTAGTGTGAGAGTGAATGAGAGACAAGATAGAAGATTCTGAGCGTTGTCTCATCCCTCCTTGTTGTTCTTCTTCTCCACTTTCTGTAGTATTGGTGGCACAAAGTCATTAGTTAGAAATAGTAACAGCATAATTGTTACATGTGTAAATCAGTAAGAGTTATTAGTAGTAAAGTAAAAACAATGTACGTGTTAGAAAGTAATTAGATTAAGTATCTTTAAAAAAACCTTAGTTTTGAGTGTCGAAGCCATTTTTGCCATTCTTGTCCATTTTATGCCTTGCGTCTCACACGCTCAGTCTAGCATGCAAACAACGTACTAAACTTAAAATAAGAGAAAAATAAAAAACAAACTGAAGACCAAGAAAATCAGTAAGACTCACTCGTCCTTCGTCCCTAGCAAAAAACTCACAGAGGAAACCTCCTTCAAAGGCCCAAGAGATAAGTTCCCAGCAGTGTGTAGAGAAACAGCAAAGCCTCCCAACACTTTCCTTTGCAGCAGGAGCTGTTGTGACAGTTACTAATGGATTGCCATCATCATGGATCTTACACCAGCGTGCAGCACAACCAGGAGGTGTAACAACAGGGCTCTGGTAAATAATCCATTTTGGCAACCTGGCATCCAGGAGAAGTTTATTTTATGTAAATAACAGTTGATTTAGGTCTGAATCATTGCAGAGGCTCCTCCTGGTTCTGGGACCTTTTGCTTGGGAGGGGAGTTTTGGGCAGGAGCAGGGAGAAGGGAGTGCCCACACAACTCTGCAGCTGGAATGTAACACAAACACCAATGTGGGACTAGAAAAGTCCAATGTGGGAATAAATTTTCCTCCTATAAATTGTGCTCTACTCAAGGTGAAAAACATCTTCCCATAAAGCCAGGAAACAGTAAATAATCCCTTGGAGCAATTGAAGACAGACATGGAATTGTCCATTGTCTCATCCCAAAAAAAAGGGTTCCATCCTCCATCAAGGTATTCCCTGGTCACCTTGGTCATAAACCAAGGGCCAGAATTCTCTGGCACAGAATCAGAGAATCCCAGAATGGTTTGGGCTGGAAGGGACCTCAAATCCCAGCCAGTGCCACCCCTGCCATGGCAGGGACACCTGCCACTGTCCCAGGCTGCTCCCAGCCCCAGTGTCCAGCCTGGCCTTGGGCACTGCCAGGGATCCAGGGGCAGCCCCAGCTGCTCTGGGCACCCTGTGCCAGGACCTGCCCACCCTCCCAGGGAACAATTCCTTCCCAATATTCCATTTTAATCTCCCCTCCTTCAGTTTAAGATCACTCCCTCTTGGCATCCAGATGGAAATGAGGGATGAAGGTTGTGGAAAACTGGGATGGTGGAGTCCACGCAGCAGTGGAGGGCTTGGGACTCCAGGTGCTGGGGAATCCTGGGAGGATCTGGGGTTTATCTGTGGTAGTTGGATCTAATACAAAGCAGTCTATAAAAAGGCTTTTGCAAAGACTGGTGGGAATTAGTCTTATGCAGAGAAAATGTTGGAAATTATTGAAATTGCAGTGTAAGTATTTACTTTTCCTGGAATGAAGTCACAGTGTCCTTGTCTCCCAAAGCCTCAGTGCCTTCACTGGCAGCTTCCATTTGCCTGCAGTGCTAAACTGAGAATCATCACAGGGCTTGACTCTTGGCTTAACTTTAGTCACAGCCTTACTAACCCTGCTTAAAAACGGCCACTTAACTAAGTTGCTAAAGGATGTCCTGAATGCCTGTCCTGGTACTCAGTCAAAATTAATGGTGCAAACCCATTGTTTTTAAGGAATATGCCCTGGGTTCTTTGGTTCTTCCTGAGACATTTGAGCTGTTACAAGGAATGTTGTTGTTTTTTTGGGTTTTTTTTCTATGGGGTTTGAATTTAAGCAGAACTGTTTTTATGGGAAGTGTGATGTTGCTTGCATCGATTTGGCGACTGGGGAGACAGTGTTAGTGGGTGACCTTGAAAAATGTGATAAGTGGCAAGGGTGCTGAAAGGTTGAGGCACAAATGGGGTGGCTAAAAGCATATTTATTTCTAGCCTGTGCCAATGGAGAGGGGTGAAATCCATGGATCTCTTCTCCACAAGAAGAAGCTCCTCAGTAGCCATGGAGTACTTTCCACCACGTTCATCTCAGCTCTGCAGAGAAAATATTCACAGCTGTAACAGGGTTATGTGAAACCTGACAACAGGGAACCTGGAAGCCTCAAAGAAGAAAAATGGAGGGGGAATTTTCAAAGTGAGACCCATAGCGGCTGCAGTTTGTGTGGAAAATTATCTAGAAAAGGGCTAAAACTAGAAAAAAACTTACATCAGTAAAATTGTAAACACGAATTCTGCTCTGCATGTAGCAGCTGCAGGTGAGTGTGGTGTGTAACAGCAGAGTGAGGAAATTACCAAACATTTCCCAATCCCATCCTGAGATGGAGCAAATGCAACCCCCAGGGTGCAGATGGTTCCTGTACCACTTAGGCATTCATAGAAGTATTTCTGTTTGCCAGAATGAAGCGGAGATTTTGGCTGATAATGATTTATTATTCTCAGCACAGGGATAATTTAGTGGTTTCCCCAGTAAATCAGCCTGAACTCTTCAAAGAAAACTGGGAGGACCAGTCCCTATCCCTGCAAAAATCCAGTTTGCTTGGGCAGGAGCATGGCTAATTAAGGATTTGCAGGAAAACAGAAAACATGGATAAAAAAGGAGTTGATAAAGTATTATTGGTGTCACAAGTTTGTATTGTGTGAAACACACCGGGGTGCCTCTGAGCAGGCAGGAATGAATTTCTGGCTTTAGGCAGCAGTGGTGGGATGTCATCTCCTGGTGGATCCCAGCCAGCTAAAGGAAACAGGAAGTCAGGAGGCTCAGAGATGGATACTGCAGGAAAAAAAAAAAATAAGCTGGACAAGTCTCCTTGCTGCAGCATTTAAATAAAATTGTGCCTAGAGATACTGGTGGGACAGCTGGAAAAGGAAAAAATCCACCATCTCATGCTGGCTACAAAATGTGCTGGAGGTTTTTTATCTGGGAAATGTTTAAGTAGAATCAGAAAAATGGGAAGAGAAAGTGGCTTTATTTGAGATTCCCCCAGTTCTACGGAAAGCTTGAGACGTTGAACATTCCAAAGGACATTGCAGGAACTTCTACAACCAGAACTTTGCTGCTCTGACTAATTAAAATAACAGGGAAAAAGGAAAGCAGCTGCCACATGTAAGATTTCTACAATCCAGGGGCCTGGACACCGTGTGACAATATTCCTTATTTTCCAGGAGGATGTTTACCGTGTTTCCTCATGATTCCTCCAGATATTGGTTGTCTTTCCAAAGTATTTCCAAGGCAAATAAAAGTTGTGCTCTTCTTTTTCTTTCTCCAGTGCCTGTTTTTGTCTGAGCTCTTGCATTCCCATCCCTGGCAGTGCCCAAGGCCAGGTTGGAGCAGCCTGGGACAGTGGGAGGTGTCCCTGCCATGGCAGGGGTGGCGCTGGATGATTCCAGCCCAAACCATCCTGGGATTCTGGGATTCCCTGACACCTGGAGTAGCTCGATGCAAATCTTTGGATGAACTTTGAAATAAAACCAAGGTATGTATTTAATTAATAAAGTGGTTGATAAAGCCTCCTCCCCATCCGGCTGATTGCTTTGCAATCATGAGATTTAAGGGAAAAAACACCAAATCCATAAACCTGAATTCTTTTTATTTTCCTTCTGGGCTGTGAGGCTGCTTTGCCATTGGAATTTTTCTCCATGGTCATGGAAATTGGAGAGTTGTTGTTGTTGCAGTGGCATTTGAGAGCCTCGAGGAATCAGCTGGTTCTGAGTTAAACTTCACAAAGAAACACGAGATTTTTTTTGGCACAGTACTAGACACAAGTATTGTCACATTATTTCATGTTTCCCTCAATGGGAAATTCCCAAATACATCCTGTTTTTAAGTTGTATGCTAGAGGAATAATAGGCTTCTGGAGACAGATTAATTTATAAAGTGAAGAACTAAAATTCCTCCTTCAAAGATGTGACACTCATTTGAAGTCCTCACATTGTTGCAGGCACAATTGCTCCTTTCTGCTTTGTTTATCTCTAGGACTTGCATTAATTAGCACTTAGAAATGCTTTTGAAGAGCTTCATTCATCGAGTTCCTACTAAAACCATCTTTTAAAGCTCCAGCTGACCTCCTCCAAGCAGCCCACGCTGGAGGTTTAACCTTCTTGGATACAATTTAATATTTTTGTCACTGCCATCAGCTTCTTTTGAAATAATTTTAAAAAGGTGAAAAATAAAGTTTCAAGATTAAGCTACATAGATAGCATTTATTTAGCATATAATATATAATAGAACGAACGTAACAGTTTTGCTTTGGTATTTTCTGCGTGGCATTTGTTTAGTTGAAACCAAAACATCTGGAGCTGTTTGAGGAATTCCTGCATTTTCCACCTGACAGGGAGGAGTCAGTCACTTCTTGGTTGCTGTCATCTCTGTGTCCTTTGTCCCTTTACTCTTTGAAGTGCAATTCAGTTTATTTTTCCTTATCTACAGGCTCAGATTGAGATGTGCCCACAGAATCACAGAATCCGTGGGGTTGGAAAAGCCCTCCAGGATCATGGAGTCCAACCATTCCCCAGCACTGCAAAGGCCACCACTAAAACTTGTCCCCAAGAACCACATCCACACATTTGTTCAGGTCTTAGAGGATGAGGACCTGGATATTCAGAAATAATTCCAGTCCTTGAAGAGTGGTGAGGGTGGGGGGCTGTCCCTGGCCAGGCCAGCTGGCAGAGGGTCCCTGCCATCCCCAGGTGACACTGCCAGGATTGAGCTGTTTTCCTTTTCCTTCTGAGCTTGCCTTGTCTTAAGGGACAAAGAGTTAAAGCTTCTTCCCTCAAAATGAACATTCCAAGCTGGATGATAGGTGCTTTTAAACTGGAGGGAAGAGCCAACGAGAGGAGAAATAAAGAAAAGTGCTGACTTTATTCTCAACCTGGGGAGTCCTACGCAGTGAAGGGAAGCATCTCCCTGCCATGGCAATGTAGCAAATATCAGGAGGAAAATGGTTATTTCTTCTCTCAGGCCCAGCCATCTGTCACAGTTATTGAGACACTCCTGCTCCACTAAGTCTTGCAAAACTCTCACTGAAGTTGGGAAAGCTGAGGAGTCTTAAAGCAAAACCCACTTTCTGCTGGCAGAGAGCAGGAGGGAGCCTGAAATCTGAGGCTTTTGAAATGCAGATACATTTTCTTGGCTTTTTGTGAATCAGTCAGGACGTGCAAAGCTGAAACAGAATCAAAAGAGAAGGGGAAAAGGCAAAGTGGAGGACTGAGGACTGTAACGTGGTCCAGCTCCTCTGGGGAGGGACCCCACACTTCAGCTCCCTGAAGTGGAGCTGCTGAGGGCTGGGGGTGAGGTGCCCACCCCATCTCATGGATGCTTTGGAGAAGTGGTGACTTGCATTTCATGCTATGGCAAATTGTTGATCGCTAAAAGGCAGATCAGCCTTTCCTGGGGCTGCTTTTATTTACGGGGGAGGGTGTGATATGTGACTGTCCTAGTCCAGAGCCGACTGGAAGTCGTTCTGTTCTGGAGTCAGCCCAGAAATTAATTTGCTTGTCTGAAAGCCAAACCTACCTTGTCTGCTCTCACGTGCTTTATTTACTGCTCCATCTTTTTGGAGCTCTTTGTCAATAGATTTACAAATACTGTCCGTTAGTGAGGAATTCTGAGGAAGGGTTTTTTATACGGGATGTTTCCAGTGATCCTTCTACCTTCTACTTAATGTGCAATGTTTATTTATTGCCGTGTTGTATGATTGCAATAAACAATTGTAGCTGTCAGTTCCTTCTGATTAAATACCATATTTGTTAAATAAATAAAATGATAGTAATGAACTGGGCCATTCTTTGCGTGTAATGTATGGCTTTCATATTTCTGACACTTGGGAAGATATATGAAATGCTGATGTGCAGGAGAAGGCTTGTAAATCAACGGGAGCTGGAAAAGATTCTGATCTGCTTCCTTGCAGAGGGTCATCTTTGCCATTAGAAACTCTGAGGGCACTTTTGACTTCTCTCTGGGCCAAGTGGAGCGGGAGTGAGGAGCCAGCCAGGCCCAGAGGACGCTCCTCAAGAGCTGGTGAAGGGAGGATTTTAAGGCACGCGAGCTCTCTCGGGATATGCAGAAAGATTTGTGCTCACAGTCAGCGGGTCAGGGTGCTGGGGCAGGATCACAGGTGGAGTTTCCATCCCTGTTCCCGAGCAGCAGCACCCCCAGGGTGGCTCTGCTGCCGGGGTTGGTTATTGGTCCCAGCAGAGCCACAATTGAGGAGCAGGAATTTTTCCTTTCTGGCTGTAGGTAACGCCGAGGCGCCACTGGCGGAACCCCTCACGTGCGCTTTTTAATTAAACAACCGGTTTTATTTCCATGCAAACTCAGCTGTGTTATTTGGTGGTTAAAGCTGTGGGTTTCTCTGCTGGTGGAGGCAAGGTGTTAAGTTTGGCTGCTGGAGGTGTTTCCAAGAGCTTCCTCGCAGCAGAGCTCAGCAATTCCCACCGATTCAGTAATTCATGTGCAAGGTGCTCTCACGCCTCCTCTTCATTTTATTCTCAGTATTCCGCAGAGCAGCCTTATCTCCACCTATCAATTATGGTGGTATTAATTTATATCTCTCTGTATATCTCTCTTACTTCGCTGTTTGTCGCACGCTTGCTTAAAATATGTCAACGTCCCTGAGTCGGGTTCTGCAAAATGAGGCCAGAACTGAGCAACTGCAGGGTTATTTATGGGCAAACGCCACAGCAGGGGTTTGGTGGTGGGTTTGTTGTTTTTTTCTTTCTGAGAGGGCTTAAATAATGAACAAAAATAAGATTTAAAAAAGTTGTCAGAAGAGTACCCAGAGATACTGTGCAAACAGGAAGCGTTTTGATTATGTTCGCTGGTGCAAAATTAGTAAAGAGTTTGAAATCGTCTTGTGCTTACAGATTCCATTGTTTTCAAAGAATAATTCCATCTATTTTAACATTTTCAAGTATAATTCCATTGGTAATAGCTCTTCCTTTGATTGTGAGCTGCGCTAATTGAAAGGTGTGGTGCAGTGTCTGTTTTGGCAGTTATGCTTATATCTTTTGTTTAAAAACTCAAAGTGTTGGCTTTCCTGTCCAGCCTTCCTTAGTATATTCTGTTTTGGTGATGTGATGACAGACTTACAGTGTGTTTCCTTGTGTGTATGGTAACAGATGTTTATGTGAATAACAGACTTTTTTATGAAGGCACACACTTTATAGCCAAATACTAATTAAAAATAATTGCATGTAAGCATTTTTGTTTATTCCCTGTTGTGCATCTTTAATCATTTGAAATCACCTGCAGTTGAAAACTGAGGCAAAGATTTGATACTGCAATTATAAGAGGCCATCTGACTCTATATTAGAAAGGAACAGCCACACATTTGAAGAGGAAATTATTACAAAAAGTGTGTGAATTCCTGCCCTCTTGGAATTTGCTTTTATACAGGATGAAAATACCAGTGCATGGTTTTGTTACACTAATAGAAGTTTAAGGTATCTTATCTCCCAAAACAATCGGTTCTTGACTGACATCCTGTTCAGGACATATTCTGTGCACTAATAAGCTCATTACAAATATATTTTAATTAGATGTGTAACAGATGGTTCACAGTAAATACAGGCAGTGGTACTTTTTAAAGAATAGAGAAAAAAACACAGGTTCTTTTTAAGGACTCAGCATCTCGGGTTGGATTTTATCAATAGCTGATTGAGTTAAGCAAAGGGAAAATTACTGTCAAAAGCACTTGAAGTCATGAAAGAAGTAAAAACTGAACAAACCCAAAGAAAACCCACCAAAGGCAGCGTTAGCAGAAGTGTGTGTGTTCAATAAAGACCAATCAATACTGAAATGAAAGGGACATTTTCTCAGGCTTCCAAAACACTTTAATCTTTCCACAGAAGCAAGGCAGAGTTTTATTCCAGATCCCGCCTGTTGCTGACGAGAGGCAACAACAATTCTGTCCCTCTGCTTTCCGGATCTCTCCATCAGATCTGTGAAATAAATTAAAAATAAAACCCAGGACTGCACTGGGCTCAGTTTCCTTTTCAGAGCAGGATCCTCGGGAGGGCAGGGAAGGGTCCCTGTCCCTGGAGGAGGGGGTGTGCCATGGCCAGCCCAGAGCAGATGTCCATGGTTGTGTTTCCCAGCACATTTTCCTGGCTGGGATGGGATCAGGAATCGCTGCCTCACCTGCTGCAAGCCTTAGCTCCCTCCTGATGTTCACAAATAATACAGCAGGTATTAATAACATATAAATCCATGGGTGTGTGGGTTTATGGGAGTTGTGCATCACAGGGACATTCAGGTGATGGTTCTGGTTCTGTACATTTTATTTCTTGCTGTCAGGGACAAGTATTCATTAACATTTCAGTACTGCCTTTTGTAAAAGGGAAAATGTGATTCAAATGCCCCACAAGTCTTTGTAAAATCTTGAAATCATATTCTTTCGCCACTCTGATTTTCTCTATTACAGCTCTTGGATTAGTCCATTGTTCATCAGGTGTTTCCAAATGTTCCTCTGTGATGCTGTGTCCCAGGAGCCTGATGGCCGTGCTTGGAGAAGGTGCTGGTTGGTGAATGGGAATGGTTGCTCGAGCCCATGGTTTGCAGGTTCCCAGCAAAAGGAATTGCTGTGCACAGGTTCACCAGAGAGGGAAATGGAGCAATTTAGGTAAATTTCACTGTCATCCCTTCTGGAATTTTACAGTCACAGAACCACGGAATGGTTTGGGTGAGAAGGAACCTTAAATTTCATCCTGTTCCACCCTTGCCATGGCAGGGACACCTTCCACTGTCCCAAATTGCTCCAGGCCCCAATGTCCAGCCTGGCCTTGGGCTGGCTTTTACCTGGAGAGGACCTTTGTGAAGCAGGTTGGGGTGGTTTGGAACAGGAAACAACTCCGAGTACTGTGCAGCCTGAAGTTAGTTCTTCCTATTGATTTAAAGATGAGAATCAAAGAGTGACATCTCTTAAGAATATTTTCCTCCTCTGCTACTCCACTGCTGAATCTCTTCTTGGGTGGCATCCCTGCCCGTGAGCAAAGAGTCCAGTGACAGTGTCCCACCCTCAAGCTGGTCTGCTGGGAAACAGCTTTCAAATATATAAATATAAATGCACGAGATAAACCAGATTATTGTGTCCACAATGTGTAAGGATCTGCAGGAGCCCATCTGGATGTTCCCTGACTCCTCCAGCCTGTGCCACCACCAGGCTGTGGCTGCTCAGCAGGTGTGTGCCTGTCATTCAGTCCACTCCCAGTGGCTGGACTATCAAATGTTATTGTTCTTTTTTACCTTCTGGAACCTAATATCTTAGGGTAAACATGGCTCAAAGAAGGATCCAGCAGAAAAAAAAAAAAAAAAACAAAAAATAATATTTGACCTTTTTGTAGCATAACATTTCTGGANAGGTGTTAAAATCACTAATAGTAAATAACTGGCTAATTCTGGTTCTAACCTTAATTATCAGCTGTGCTTCCATGTCCACTTCCAAAGCTATTCCCTGCTCTCACCATTGAAGCAGGAGCACATCAGGCTCACGGTGAGAAGCATTATGGGTGTCACTTAAGGTAAATGAGCAATTGTAAATTAAAGTCAACAGAGTAAGGATGGTTTTTTTAACCACCTGAGCAGCTGCTGGAAAATAGAACTACTGGGAGGGATGGTTCTGTCTGGTGACCAAAAATTGCTTGGTTATAGGAAGGTAAAAATTTATACGAGCATAAATGATGAGATCTATTTTTAGACTGAAACTAGATCTCATCATGGTGTATATATATATATATTAAAAAAAGAGGTTTTTTGATAGAACACACTGTCAGGGGATGTTTGGATGAACTGGTTGGTGTGGGTAAGGACTGGGAAGCAGCTTCTTCTCACATTAGTGGGGCTGAGTGACTAATTCTGACCTACATTTCTTTATTAACATGCGGGGTGTTTGCCAGCTCTGACTGACAGGTTGGGCTTTGTGGCAGGTTTATCTTGGGATAAGTTTTGGAGACAGAAGCTGTGGCTGCCCCTGGATCCCTGGCAGTGCCCCAGGCCCGGCTGGGC
>VXAX01003035.1:540409-564911 GCA_013399835.1 Leptocoma aspasia | reverse complement strand
AATATAAATATAAATCTAAATATAAATATAAATATAAATATAAATATAGGAGATAAACCAGATTATTGTGTCCACAATGTGTAAGGATCTGCAGGAGCCCATCTGGATGTTCCCTGACTCCTCCAGCCTGTGCCACCACCAGGCTGTGGCTGCTCAGCAGGTGTGTGCCTGTCATTCAGTCCACTCCCAGTGGCTGGACTATCAAATGTTATTGTTCTTTTTTACCTTCTGGAACCTAATATCTTAGGGTAAACATGGCTCAAAGAAGGATCCAGCAGAAAAAAAAAAAAAAACAAAATATGATATTTGACCTTTCTGTAGCATAACATTTCTGGAAAATATTATCTCACGTGAGATTTCGTGTAGTAATGTTGGGATTAATTATGTGATAGATGTAGCTCGATGTGAGTGCTTTTCCCGGCGTGCTGGTGCAGGTAGGATAAAGCTGTCTGCAGTTCAGGCTGCTGCAGGGACACTTGTGAGCATTTTTGGGGGTTTGGAGAAAGATTCCTGGTCCAAAAGAGCCCTACCAGGTAGTAAATACACCCCCAGCCAACAGGATGCCCTTGTAATCCAGCTTTTTTCTGGATCTGCAGCTGCAGCACAGCGTAGAGCAGGTGTTAAAATCACTAATAGTAAATAACTGGCTAATTCTGGTTCTAACCTTAATTATCAGCTGTGCTTCCATGTCCACTTCCAAAGCTATTCCCTGCTCTCACCATTGAAGCAGGAGCACATCAGGCTCACGGTGAGAAGCATTATGGGTGTCACTTAAGGTAAATGAGCAATTGTAAATTAAAGTCAACAGAGTAAGGATGGGTTTTTTAACCACCTGAGCAGCTGCTGGAAAATAGAACTACTGGGAGGGATGGTTCTGTCTGGTGACCAAAAATTGCTTGGTTATAGGAAGGTAAAAATTTATACGAGCATAAATGATGAGATCTATTTTTAGACTGAAACTAGATCTCATCATGGTGNGCTTGGAGCAGCCTGGGACAGTGGGAGGTGTCCCTGCCATGGCAGGGGTGGCACTGGGTGGGCTTTGAGGTCCCCTCCAACCCAAACCATTCCATGATTCTGTGATTCTGGTTTATATTCCATTGGGAAACACAGGGGCTCAGCCCCAGTGATAATTAGAAATAAAAAATCCAGTTTGAATTTGAAATCTGTGGGGGAGAAGAGAAGCAACCAGGGCCCAGGGAGGGAGCAGGAGGATTAGGAGACCCCAGTCCTTCTGCAAAGGTGATTCTGGAATAGCGGGGAGGGAGATGGAGGGGATCCTGCTGCACTGGGCTGGGCACAAACTGGAGGTGATGAGGGTACCTGAACACATTAATTCCTTCTCAGAGCTCTCCATCCAAGGCTGGGTGACACCAGAATTTGCTATTTACATGCAGGTGGGACATGTGACAGAAATTATATCTGAAGTTGCATCACGTTCCTCAGATTTTCCCTGGGTTTGACTGGTGAAGGTGGTGGAGACACAATTTGCAGGCAGAGGTACTTGGCAGCACTTGCATCTCTCAAGAAGTCAGTATTGACAACGTTCCCAAAGACCTTTGGAAAAAGATGTTGAAACTATGTGGTCTAATATCTGTTCCTTGCCCGGATCACATCTTATAAATTCTGCATCTTTCTGCAGTTACATCACAGATTACATTATTTATTTTGCAATGCAGCAAACACAGCCATGGAGAAATGTTTGACAAATGGCTTTTTGCAAATATCCCCAGGAAAAAAAAAGGAGTTTGTTTTTGAAGTGCTTCATGAGTGATAACATGGAAAAGTCCCAGACAGAAATATTCATAATATTTTGTAATTTATTTACCTGTGTTTGAGCAGGCCTTTGAACTTTTTAACCATCCAAACCAAGATTTTCTGCTTTATTGTTGTGCCTTCAGGGAATAAATGTTCAGTTATGCACTCAGATTGGACAGAGGCTGGGACAAAGTTAATTTCAGATCGTATTTTAATCAAAGTAATTGTGGCACCAGAAAGTCCAGAAGTGGCGTCAGATATTCCTGATTCCTTTCTATGGCAAAAATTGTCAATGACTTTCTTATTTTAGGAAGAAAAACTTTGCTATGGTGTAAAACTGGAAAATGAGAAAGGAATTTTTTTTTTCATTTTGGCTGCCCTTTCTGCTTTGAAGTCTGAAAACCCCTCCAGATTTCATTATAATTTAGGTGTGGTTTTTTGTAAATTGAAGTGATGTGAGGTTTTGCAGTATTTGAAATGATATTATGACATCTTTGCACATTTTACTGCCTTTGTCCTTTGATCGTTTTTATTTCACGCATTTGTTATTTCCAGAATCCAACAAAACCTGTTTTAAGTGTGAATTGTTCCTTGGATTATTAAGATTTTTTTTTTTAATGAAGCAGAATTTCCTAAATTTCATTCATATTTAAATTTCCAGTCTTTCCTGGCTTGCTTTATGCACCAGCTGATAATCCCTATTCCAAGTTTATTCCCGTTTTTCCTGCGGTTCTGTCGCCATTCCAGCTGTGCAGGGCATCACACACTCCTTTAATTTTTTTGCTTCTTCTGCTTCAGTCTGGGCTTGATGCAGTCCCAGTCATTTAATATCATTTGATCTTCATCAGTGTGATCCCTGCAGGAATTACAGCCTGGAAGGGCCCTGCAAGGCCTGGTCATCCCCTCTCCCCCCTGACCCATCCCCTCTTCTGCACCCAGAGATAATTTGCTGAGCATCCCTTCTTTTTCCATCAACTTTGAACCCATGTGCCAAAATTTACTGAAGAGCTTCCGTGGCGAAATCTGGGGAATATATCTTTATTCTGATAGAAATAAAATTGTGACTGGAATTGCATTTCTAGGGAATAAACGTTGGATGCAGGATTGATGAGTAAATGATCTGATTTTACTGCCATACATTAAAAAGTGCTAGAAACAAATTTAATTGTTTTTACAGTAAACATTTAATCTCTAATGGTGAAATGATTATTTATATGGGAGGGATGGAGCAGGGAATGTTTGGAAATCACAGAAGGAAAAGAGTCTCACACCATCCATCCCCTCACTCTGCTGGGGCTGTCTGGAGAGGTCCTTCCACTCTCCCCACTGGGACACTGAGACTCAGCTCTATGCTTTATTTCTATTTAATTTTTTTGCAGTTATAATTTCCCTAAACTCACGTCAGAAAAAAAACTGCAGCTTTAATTATTCTCTTCTTTTGATTAACTATCTTAAAATAAACATTATGCTACTCTTCCCATCCTTTCCCTTTTTTCATTACTTACCCAACTCGTCCTGTTCATTAATCTTGGGGGTTTTCCATGACACCCTAATGGCTCCTGCTGCCCAGCAATCATTATCCCAGTGCAAGTTGTCACCAGCTCTTCCATCCATCAGCCTCTCTCATCTGTCAGGGCTGCAGCTCTGCCACGGCACTGGCCAAGCCCCTCTGCCTGCCCTGGCCACTGGAAACCCCCCAAATCCTCCCTTCCTCATCCTTGGGTGCTAACCTGGTGTTAACCCTGCCAGATCCATAAAATTAAGGTTTGAGAGGACATAATGTAGGTGACAGGCTGGGTGAGGAGCAGGTACTGAGGTGTCTTTGCTGGGGTTTCACTTGTGCCCCATGTTCTGGGTGAGACTTGCTGGGTTTTGCTGTAGACTTCCAGTTGTGCACTCAAAAAATGGGAATCTGAGCACTGAACTCCATAAGAACAACATGAACATATATTAATACATATAAATACTGTGGGGTTTTTCCCAATTATTTCAGACTTGACCAGTTGCTGTGTCCAAAGTTTTCTCCTAGATCACCAAGTCTAGAAAAAGGGAAAGCCACACCCCTGAATGAACACCATTCCCAAAAGCTCAGACCCCCAAAGAGAAATGTAAAATGTTGTGAAAGCTGATTATAAATTATAAATTATAAATTATAAACCCCCAAGCAGCCTTGGGAAGAAGGATGGAGCTGCACTTGGGTTTCCAAGATCTCCCCATGTGCCTTCTGCCCTCCCAGAGCCGAGGGGATGCACCACCCAGGTGTTTATTCAGCCTGTGGATCTCATTCTGCTCCATTACTAGCTCAGGACCTCTCCCAGCTTTGCAGACAGCCAAGAGACCCCTTTGAATTGCAGAGGGTTTTAGGATGACTAAAGGGAAACCTTTTTCCTTGTGCACAAAGTGTCAGCAAAGCCATGGAGTGCTTTGGATGGAGGATGCTCGACCCATTCCTCGACCACCCTTTAGATTCCACCACAAATCCTGTTTTCATCTTGTCTCGTGCTTCTTCACCCTCCCGTGGAACACCCTGTTAACAATTTGTGGAAGTCTCTTGCCTGGAATATCCCTGCTCCACCAGACTGTTGACTCCAATTTCATAAATGTGTAAGAAGTGAGCAAATTAAGTAGTATGAACTCTGACAGTCCTCTGACACTGCCAGTGTAGTGTACTGGCCCACACATGCTGTACAGCATAATGATTACATTACAATCTTGTGATATTATTCAAAATGACTTCAGATAAATGAATGATAAACTAGGGGTTATGCTTCCTTTATTACAGGGCTGATAAGGTAGCTAATCAGTGTCCAAGTATATGTCATTACATAAATTATGAACCAGGGTTTGATGTGTTTTCCCCGAGAGCCGGCGCCCGAGTGTCATCTGGTGTGAGGCTGCAGCCTGAAAAATGAATTCTGAAAACAACAGTCGGTTTTGTTCCAACTGGATTAAT
The DNA here is from genome assembly GCA_013399835.1 of Leptocoma aspasia. Classification (NCBI taxonomy): domain Eukaryota; kingdom Metazoa; phylum Chordata; class Aves; order Passeriformes; family Nectariniidae; genus Leptocoma; species Leptocoma aspasia. The sequence continues at coordinate 560,200 of VXAX01003035.1, read as the reverse complement.
AAATTACTAATAAATAACCTTAAAAGGTTGCAGGAGAGTCCTTTAGTCTATTAGCAGAATCTCCTACCAACGAATCCTGCATTTTCTTTCATATCAAAGATTAACTTCCCGTGCAAGGAGCTGAACCCTCACACCCCCTCTGAAGGAATGATCTTTTGACAGCTCTGCAAAGAATAAATAAAGCATTCAGATTGCTCTTCTCCTGCCTGGAATGAACCTAGGGCAGCTGGGAAAGCCTCATGGACAGGACTGAACCCCTCTGTAAACCACCAAGTGATTTTGGCAGTTGGTAAATGCAGGTGCTGCCCATCCCTCTCTTCTTCTCAGAGTGGATGGACCTCAACAGAAAGATGAATCCAGCAGAATCACTGAGGTTGGAAAAGTCCTGTAAGGTCGTTGAGGCCAACCATAAACCATGATCTTCTCCCCTGATGCATCCTCTCGTTCACCCTTAAATATCAATTGTGTGAAATGACCCGCCAGGAACTTTGCTGACTCAAATGTTTTACCAAAAACTCTGCTCAGACCTGATCCTTCCAGCAGAGAGCTCATGAGCTGCCCCTCTAGTGCTCCACATATTATTTATGAGCAGTAAGAGGTCTTAAACTGCCCTGCTCTCTAGGCAGTCAAACTAAGATTAAAAATAGATATTATTTGAACACTTGGTTCTGTACTTTTCTGACAAATTCTCCAAAATCCTATGAAGCAGGAGCAATGTAGGCTTTCCCAAGAAATTTTACAATATGAAAAGACCCTTTTGTTTTTTCCCCCACGGTGAAAACTGTTTAGGCAAAGGGGAGAAAATGCTTCTTCTGTAGAACAGATGTTTTCTGTTGAAGGCACACTGGTTTTGGATGTATTTGACCATCTCTGTGCGCCCATACACTCCAGGAATGCTGAGAGCTGAGGGGACAACATTTGACTGCAGTTACACGGACACAAATCCACTACACTCAGGTCTGTCAGTCTGACAAGACTTCCAGCTTGAGTTCATCTTAACTGCAACCAACCTGAGCACATTCGAGTGAAGATTGACTTACAGAGCAGTTGGATTTACAGATACTCCCAGCAATGTTTACACAGTTCTCTGGGTGTTTCAGCTCTAATCCTATTGCTATCAGAATTCAGTTTAAACCTTATTTTTCATTTAGTTGCTGAAATATAGTTGGAGAGTCACTTGTGACTTGAATGAGAGTAAGAGAAAGAAATGGGGCTTTTCCTTTTATTGGTGCCAAGGTGGAGCTGCTCCTGCAGTGCCCACAGGGATGGGTGAGATGTAGGATGGTGATGTGGGAATAATCTAATTACGTATTTTGAGTAGGAATTTGCTTTTCCTGGGCTCTGTTAGCAGTGGAGGTTGATCTTCTAATCAGTGAGCATCTTGTGTGAGGATGAGGGGGAATGGACTCAAAGTGACAGAGAGTAGGTTTGAGTTAGATATTAGGGGGAAATCCCTTAGTTTTTAAATTAGAAATTAAATTAGAAGTTTTAGATTAGGAATTTTTTTTTAATTAGGGATTTTAAATTTTTAAAAAGGGTGGTGAGGCCCTGGCACAGGTTGCCCAGAGAAGCTGTGGCTGCCCCATCCCTGGAAGGGCTCAAGGCCAGGCTGGATGGAGCTCCAAGCAAAATCTGGTTGCATTTAATGTATTCAAATTATTTTCACCGATTATGATATGCAAATGTAAGCACAAGGAACCTCCTAAAAACTCTTTCAATATCTCAGGGTTTAGGAACACAGCATCAGCTCTTCCCAGGAGTTGTTTTTTTGGGGCTCAGTTGTTGCAATTTGCCTCAGGGGTACTGGAGTCACGCAGGAGGGGTGGCATGCTGGGGGTGGCACCAGCCCTCGAGCCCCTGTTGTCTGATTGAAAAATAGACAAAGGCAGTGAAATGGAAGAAGACAAAGAGGGCAAGAGTAGCAGCAACCAGGTAATGCCACGTGCTGGCTGAGATCTGAGCCGGGTGGCTCTGAATCATCTGAAAGGGCTATTAAAATTTAATTCATGAAACGCTCTACACTCTGATTGCTCCTCAACCATCAACAATTTGTCCACTTTTTTTCAGCTGTCAGAACCGTCTCAGAGACTGATGAGAGTTGGATGTTTTGAATAAACCTCTAGATTGTGCATGTTTACCAAAATCAAATCCCAAAGTACGCAGCGCTCTCTGATCATTAGTGAGAACTCATCAGCCCTAAGTGAGAGATCAGTTCCTTCACTTTAGCTCTTCAAAAAGCCTCTCTTCAGGAAAAAAGAGCAGCAGGAAGTGAAAAGTGGCCTCGACCAATGCATAAGTAGGTCTTGAACCCACCACCAGCCCAAGGAAGGTCACAGCAACGATGGATGAGGGTCCCTGAGAGTCCCCACATCCTCATCCTCCCTCAGCTGGGATTCTCTGGAACTTAATGTTCATCAGATGAAAAAAATGTTTCAGGAAAAACTCAGAATAGGGGAAAATCTGGCTTAAATGGATTAGCTGTGCACAGCTCAGTTGGCACATTGACTGTGTCCTGTCACTATCTGCTCATCTAAAAAGTCACTCAGCTCCTTTTTATAATCTGCCTTCAGGTACTGGAAGGCCACAATGCCTGGAGCCTCCTTTCCCCCAAATCAGCTGCAAGATTCCTGGGTTTAGGGCCAAAGCACCATTTGCTCTGCAAACCCAGGGCCTGTGGTCCTTGCACAAGGCTCTGGGCGGGATGGGTTGTCATGGGCTGTGTGTGGGATGCTGACCTTGGACACATCTGCAGCAGTCTAGGGATGTCCCACCAGCCAAGGGCACCCCAGGCCCCTGGAATTGGGTTCCCACATCCTGAAAAAGTCACAAGAAGTCCTTTGGTTCTTTAATCCAGCTGTACACTGAGAACTGCAAACAGGATCTTTATCAGAGAACTTCTAAAAAACGAAATGCAGAAGCAGAACAATCCCTTTATCATCCAAAATGATGGTAAATGGCAGTTTGAAAGTAGAACAATTTGTTCTTGTGTAGAAGCACAGGACCTGAACTGGGTATATATTTTTTTTCGTTCTTAGACTATTCTCATCAGTTGCTTCATGCTTGTATTAATAACAATTAATTATAATTTTATCCTGATATAACTATGTTGACTGAAATAGAGTCACACAGGGGATTAATTTGGTCCAGGATACTTTTCCATCACTGTATTTCTCGTCCGTGTTTTTTCAGAGCATTATTAGAATAAATTAATTTGAAAATTGTTAATTGTTCAGTTGTTAATTGAAAAGTTAATCTTATTCTCCAGATTCTCCAAACAGAAAACCTCTGCTTCTTCTCAGCAAATATTTACAGCCCGGGACTTGGGCAGTGAGTGAGGATGCAGCCGCCACCATGGGAGGACAATGGAAATTTTTAAACCCAAACATGATATTTACAAAGTCTGTTGCACACAATGGACAATATTGTAAAAGAAAAATATAATACATGTGCACAATAAGGTGAGAGCAAATACGTTTTCATTTTTTATTTTGTTGACTAGTATACAAGGTTCTAAAAAGGGTTTTTTTTTTTTCCCTTTGTGAAGAACGCACTACAGATTTACAATACTATATTCCACTGTATACATTTGCTAACAAAAAATACCACTGCTGTATCCACACCAGTGACAAATCTGCCAGGAAGTGACTAGTTGATATGCCTTTTTATTACTGCAGCTGCCTTGTTTTTTCTAGTCAAAATAAAAGAAAATCACAGGATCCTTAAAATAATAGCTGACAGCAGGTAGTTACTGAGAAATGCATGTCCCTGGCTCTTAACTTTGTAGCATCCATCCAGATGGCAGATTAGAGGCTGGGATCTGCAGGTTGGTGACAAATACATGGGTAATAGCATTCAGCTTGCCTAACTGTAAAAGTGAATTCACTATTCCTCTTTGATTGTAGACCTGACATGTCAGATGAGAGGAGGCTCTGGAAGAAGCTGCCAAAGCAACAGGACAAATAAATGCCAGACACAAGCGCTGCTTGATGTGGGATTACAAACACCGTGCCCATCATCAATTCAAATTTAGCTGAGATGTGGAGCCAGCGGTGGGGGAACGGCGCGCGAGCAGCGGGAGCACGCGGGGCTGGGGGGACCTGGGCATGGATACGGGAGCCAGGAGGCCCCCAGAGGCCTCTCCCCGCGGAGATTGGGCTTGCCAGGAGGAAGGGAAGCTCCTGGAATTGCCCTCCTGACATCTGGCATGTGGGGTGCTGAGGAGCCACCGCCTGGTTTGCCCCCCTGCCCTTCCCCAGGCTGTGTTATCAATGACTTGACTTTGGAACAGCCCTCAGCCATCTCACTCCTTCTCACTCTTTTTTTTTTTTTTTTATTTTCCTTGCACTCTTTTAAATTTTTTTAATATAATTTTCCCCGTTTCTTTCTTTTCCTGAGAAGCACAAAATCAAACTCAGGGGTGAGGCAGTGCCAGCTTGGTCCTCATCTCTTAATGCTGACTTTGCATGGGGAGAGTCTTCCAGAGCCCAATTACTCCAGCCAATAATTAGCTGTGGATGCCAGCTGAAGCTCTCTGAGCTGGGTCTCACCCTCTGCATTAGTCACAGGGCACAAACACCATGTTGAGGGAACCTTTCATTTTTATTGCATGGAAAAAAATCCTGCTAGGAGCAGAAATGATGGTTTTTAGGGCTTCCAGTGATCACTCAGAACACTCATCCTTTCGGTGCTGGAGTTGGGAAGAAGATGCTGAAAAAGGCAGAGCAAGCTCCCATACTGTGGGAGGAACTTTATCCCAATATTCGTATTCCACTTCTTTTGCAGTGTTATGTTATCAAAATAAAAATATAATGTCTCCTGTATAATTTTCACGTCTTGTTTATTCAATGAAGATGAAGAGTGGCATTCTTGGTGGTGATTGGAAAGATGCAGGTAGGGAAAGTCTTTATTATAATTAATCACAGCTCAGGGCTTCACATTCAGAGTTGCCTTCAAACTCCAGGCTGCTCTTCCTTTGCCAGGAATAAAGCACTATCCATTGAAGCCAGCTTTTTAAAAACTAAAGGTTATGTAAATCTCAGGAAATCCCACTTTATATATGGATTTGTTCAACAGGTGTGTGTAAGATAACATGAAAAAATGCGGCAGATAAAAAAAAAAAACGCTTAAATAGAATAAATAAGTATAAATGCATATTCTAAAATGTCTATTTGTGATTGTGTATTTTGCCTTGACCTGTGACTTCCTCTCTTCCTATAGAATCGTAAAATTTTCTGAGTTGGAAAGGACCCATCAGGATTATTGAGTCCAGCTCCTGGCCCTGCACAGACCTCCCAAAAATCCCACCCTGGGCATCCCTGGAGCAGTGTCCAAAGGCTTCTGGAGCTCTGGTAGCCTCGGAGCCGTGCCCATTCCCTGGGGAGCCTGGGCAGTGCCAGCACCCTCTGGGGGAAGAACCTTTTCCTAAATCCAACCTAAACCCCTCTGACACAACTTCAGGCCCTTCTTGACAGCTTCTTTACACCACTGCTTTTGCTCCTCTGTCCCTATTTTATTGCTTATATGACAAATTGTATTGAAAAGCCGAACGCAAGAAAGACAACGAAATCTCAATGTCAAACTGCTGACTAAAATTTTCCAAAAATCAAGTCCCTCCTTCCTGATCACTGAGGAATTAGCTGGGAATGCTGCACAGCTATCACTGATACCCTGGAAAACAGTAATCCTCTTGTTGTCTCCTTTCCTCCAGCAGGACTTGAGTCCCCCCAGCCCATCTTCCCAGGGTGCAGGAGTCTCAGCAATGAAGGTTAAGTCGTGCTTTACATCTCACAGGTTTAAGGTTGAATTCTGGCTTAATTCAGGGGTTTTAAAGCTGTGTAAGCAGAAGCAGAATTTGGCCTGACTCTGTAATCTTTGCTCAAAATTAAAGCTCAACAGACGAGAATGAGCTTTTTTGGTTTTGTCGTTGTATTAAACCCTTATCTTCCCCATCTGAAAAAGCTTTTGCAGATCAAGCAGACCTGCAGTTCCATCGAATTGCTCTGTGTTGCTGCAGTGAAAACTGAGGATTATTCTATTTAGATGAACAAAAAGTAATACAAAGAAGCCCAAATTAAAAATCTTTTTGAGAATACAGGATAATGACTGTATCTACCAGATTTTGTATTGATAAAGGTTTAATGTTTCACTTAATTTGCTCTGATATTTAAAGCACAGCCCTTCCTCACCTCCCTTTAGCACCTACACAAAGTTTCTTTGCTGAAGATCTACTTTCCCCAGAGCTGATTTACTGCCCACAACCCTCAGTGTTCCGGCACCATTTTTATCCTAACTGATACTGATGCTCAAATAGTTCTGTTTACCAGCTAGTCATCTAATCATCGCTTTACATAATCATATTTATATTAAGGAGATAGGAACAATTAACTTTGTTTTAAGTGTAGTTATTTGAAATACAGTAGTGGTAATATCTGCCAGAAGCAAATAAACATATTAGCAGGAAATGCTTAAATGATCTGGATAACCCTATGAGCCAGCATAGCAGGTGGTAATATCCTGTTTTTAAATTACATTTCAGCAAGTGAACATAATAAATCCTCTTGTGTTATATATTTCGCTGGTAGCAACTTATACTCACATTATTCTATTTGACCTCATTACTGCTAATCATTATCACATTTTTAATAGCTGCCACAGTGAGTGAAACAGTTAATACAGTATTTCTTGCCGAAAGAGAGCCTGTCAGGTTATTGATGACAAATTAAAATTAATAAAGAAGATCTGTGTTGAATTTGAGGGAATGGAATAACTGCGAGCATCCAGATGATTGGAAAGGCCTCTGGGGTACTCTGTGAAGAGTAATGTTTTTGGTGTACGTGTATTGTCTTGAAAGGAACGCTAAAACTGCCAAATCTCTGCTTTTGCCTGGAAGACTTCCTGAAATAGGAGCTGTATTCTTTTGGCCCTCATCACATGTAATTTATCCCTGGGAGAGTTATTTCCTGCTCTGTACACCTCCGCTGGCTGCTGCAATAACAGCCCGTTGTTGGGGCTCCACGCTTTTATTTACCTCGCTGAGGATCTTTACAAGAACCATCACCGCCAGGGCCAGATGAGGCAGTAAACAAGTAGAACTCCAATCCTGAATTCCTGCCCTGCTCCTGGCTGGAAATTTAGCCTATTTCTATTTAGTTAAAACTTTCTGGGGCTCTCCAATCCTCCTCGCAGCGGTGGCAAAGCATCGCTGCGCCGTGTCTGGGCCACGGCGCTGACGGCGGGTACCGGGTGCTCACTAACAGGTTTTATAAAAAATTAATGCATTTACATATCCTCTGAATGCTCCTGCTCGTGTTTATTAGAGGTGAGGGCCCTGTGGGGAGAGGGTGGCGTGGCGGGAGCCGTTCCCTGTAGAGGAGGGGCCGTTCAAGGCCATCCCGAGGTCCTGAATTAATTGCATGTCGCGGTATTAGCTCAGTCCTTAGCAGACAGGAGCCCACACCGCAGAATCACCACACATAATTTTGACTGTGCCCAGGAGGCAGACCAGGGAGACTGAATTATCTCTTACCAAAAGAGAAAGTAGTCCTTTGAGGTCAACGGCGGAGGTCGTTGGTGGGTCAGCGCGCAGAAACGCCAAGGCGAGATCTGCCCTAAAAAGGGAAAAAATAATGGGCCAATTACCACACGTAAGCAACTCCTGCAGAATTCCTTCACACAAAGGGGTTATCTTTTGGAATAGAGAGGGAACCAGAAGCAGGTAACAGAAGTAGCGTTGCAGGGAGGTACTCACATGAATTTTTTGGAAAGCAAAATATAAAGTGTTGCCATTAATTGTTCGGGAGCCATTAAGTGGCAGAAGTGCTGTGCAGTGTTCAGCAAATTCATCCATATTTTGTCAGAGTATGAAACAAAGCTCTGGTGGGTCATAGGCTCTGCTGGTCCCTGATATTGGTACATTTTGTCTACAAAAAGGTGACATCTTAACTCTAAAACACCACTCGAATGAGGAGCAGCCAAAAATAGGGTTGTTCCTTTAAGGAGTTAGGCTCCTTTTAGGAGTTTTGTTTCTTTTAGGAGTTATTGAGAAGTAACTCTCTTTGGAGGGGGGAAAAAGTGGCATTATGGACTTAGGAGCTGTAGAGAAGTGGAGCAAGTTTGAAAGGTATCTGCTCTGTCTCAAGGTTCAACTACAACAAATCCTTTCCCCACCACTGGCCTGAGACCTGGTCCTTTTGGAGTGCTGACCCTCAGCAATTGAATATGCAAATAAAAGATGTCAGGGGAGGTTTTGGTTGGATCTCAGGGAAAGGTTCTTCCCCCAGAAGGTGCTGGCACTGCCCAGGCTCCCCAGGGAATGGGCACAGCCCCACAGAGCTCCAGGAGCCTTTGGACACTGCTCCAGGGATGGACAGGTGGGGTTGTTGGGGGTCTGTGCAGGGACAGGGGCTGGGCTGGATTTCCACCAGGAAATCCTGGTGGGTTCCTTCCAACTCAGGATATTCCATGATTCTGTGATTTAGACCTCCATCTGCTCCTAGAAATGCACCTCCTCACGCCGGATGAAAGGGCACCCAGAGCCCCAGCACTGAAGGCAGAACCTGTGTGGTTGGCAAATACCACTCCAATTGCTCTGCTGGTGAAATTTGAAATAAAAATATAGGAAATGAGGAGTTAATTCAATTAAACATTTTCCCACCCACATTTTACCTTTCCTCACCACTCAGGGGAATCATTCATGGAAAGTATATCACCAGCAGACTTATTTTTACCATTATTTTTATCTTAATGAGTATACCTTCCACATCAGAGGGAAAGTACAAAGGTTAAATTTTACATTAAGAGCACATTGCAACATGGTATGCAAATATCCCTATGCAAATCTAGAGCCGGCAGAAGATAAATGTGTTTTATTTTTAACCAGTTAACTATGACTGTGAAGTATGGTGCAAGATATTCAGTAGTTTCATTTTATATCTTTCTTGTAAATAATGCATAAAGTATGTAGATGTTGTCAAAATATGATGAAGCTATTAGCTTTATAGTTTTCATAGTTAAGAATGTGTTCAGCATGTAGCTCCTAATAACTCATTTCCAAACGCAGACACCATTATAAAATATTTCTTGTTCAAGTGAACGTTATCATGTGACATAATGATTTTGCTTAAAACCAAGTTAAATGAGGAGTAAAATTAAACAATATTGCATGAATTGTGTTTGACTAATTTTGTGTCACATTATATTAGCCGAGCTTTCAAAATATGTGTTAATGACAAATAGTGTAAGCCCCTAACATACTTTATATGTCTGTAAAATCACCCTTAAGTCATTAGCTTTTAAAGGTTCATTTTGTTTGCAGTTTTTGTAGCCACTGGCTTTTTAGTGATTACTTTTGTCTATGAAACTAGACATGATTAAAAAAGAGATATTTTACATAAGTCTTTGGGACTTATTGCCATATTATGGGGGCATAGTGTGTGCATTAAAACAATGCCTAATAATTGATGAGCTCTACACTTTGGAAGTAAACAGAGTTAAGGGTGAATTTTAATGTTTACATTGTATTTACATGAGAATCACGCTGAGCTCTTAATCAACAGTTTGTTTCTTTTACATCTGGATTTATCCCTTCCCTGCTACAAAAATCTTTCATTCCAAAGGCAACAAAAGTATTACAGATCCCTGGGTTTAATTCAAAAATTGTAAAATCACAGAATCTCAGAATGGTCTGGGTTGGAAGGTCTTCAAAGATCCTTTCATTCCACCCCTGCCATGGGCAGGGACACCTTCAACCAGCACGGGTTTTCCAGTGCTCCATCCTTGGACACTTCCAGGGATGGGGCAGCCACAAAAATGCCCAAATTTGTTTTAATAAGATAAGTGCTTACTTTTGGTGTGTTGTAAGTCCACCAGAGTTTAGCAGTGGGGACTTGCAGTGTTCACAGCACAAGAGGAGAAACTTCTTTAGGCTTGTTGTCTCTGGGGTGAGGCTGCATATGTTATATTCATTATATTATGTAACATTTAATATTACATATTATATATATTTATTTATTAAAAAAAAAAGGGGGGAAAAAAGCCCCTCCCAATGGACTGCAATGATTCTGGATGGCTGTGGGAGGTAAGGGCAGGACACTGATGGGGGTGGGAAAGGGCAGGAGAAGGCAATGTGGTGTTTTTCAGTGTTTCAATGCTCAACTTCTCTGATAAAATCTTCATTCTGCCCACCCTACCCCGGTGCCTTAGAAAGCTACAGCTTTATCTCCAGAATTTTCCCTCTGGACACTTGTCAGAACAAAGAGTATGGACTTTGCATATCATTTATCCTCTTGTATATAAGGAGCTTGTCACATCTTAATGTTGAACCTCACCAGAGAGCAGACCTCTGGAGCACTCCGAGCTCTGCTTTGCATTTGGGTGGGAAAAGCAGATCCGCCTGGATCCACCACGGCTGCGTCCCTGCTCCTGCTGTGCCACGCCTGCCATGGGCTCCCTGCCACGGGAGAGGGGCAGTAACAACCTGGGCAACAATGGCATCTGCTGGAAATCACTTCCAGGTGGCCAAATTCCTTTATTTGCTGCGTGTGTTGAACTCCTGGTGGGGTTTTGTAGCACGTCCTTGATGTTAAAATGGCTCAGCTTCTTTGGCAGTTCAATGAGGGCATTGAGCTGGTGCTATTTGTGCGCATCCTGCTTTGGAAAATTAAAAACAACCCTTAAAATGACAATCAGATGCCCTGATATATTGCCACGGTTTGAAACCAAAGCTTTCAGAATAATGGTTTGGCCACTGTTTGCTGTGGAAGAAAGAGTTTATTGTCCCCAGAGGGAGTTGTCCTGGCAGGAGACAGGGAGGATGTGGATCCCGTGGCTGAGGAGAGACAGGCTCTCCTGGTTCCTGGCCACTCATGTGGGGTTGAGAGATGCTCCATGAAGTGCCAGGAGTTGGGTGAAGAAATGGGGCATTAACATCTCTCTGCTCTTTTGGTCTCTGAAAATAAAGGTCACAATGGAGATCTTTTACAGTGGGAGGAATTGAACCTTCCTGACACACTGATCACTGAGGAAAGATGATCCTCAGCCATTAGGGATAACACAGCTTCGAGCTGAAGCTATTTCCTTATCCATGGGGCTTTCCTGCATTGCACTTGGCTCTTTAAGTCCTTTGCATACCAAAACATTTAATAAGAGAATTTTGTTACCAGGTGAAGCACATTCTGAATATTGGTGGGTTTCGTGCGAGACCCATTGAGGTCCCTTCACTTTGCTGGGTTCCAGATTAGTCACATGGAAGCTCAGTGGCCTTCCTGACAATTTTCACAAGAGAAAAGCTGTCAAGGAGTGCGTTGAACACCAGAATGGTTGGAGACGGGCCTGATCATATTGACTGATACTCTGCTGACTCCTGATTAATACTCTGGGTTCCATCGATCCCGAGGCAGCACCAGCACTGCCACAGTGGCACCCTGAGCTGATGGAGCTGGTTATTTCCACAGCTATTTCTGGGACACCAGCAGAAGAAAAACAAAGCAGGTGAAATGGATAGCTCGCAGTGAAGCTGTTTAAATATTTATAAAACAGTTAGCTAAGATTCAGGATCCATTTAACATAGCCAAATTTGATATGTTAAGATGAATAATTGCTCTTCTCTAATACCATTCCATTTATTTATTTATTTACTCCTTAAAATCTTATCACTACTTTGCCAATGACTTGAAGAAAGATTTGGAAAGTCCTGTATTGTCTTTGGATCAGAGGCTGAATGATCATAAAATGTCAATCTGAAATTCTTTTTTTGGAAAGAGTTGTTGATTTTCTTTTCTGTGTTGAGATCAGAATTTGGAAAGGAAAAGGAAAAGGAAAAAGAAAAGGAAAAGGGAAGAGAAGAGAAGAGAAGAGAAGAGAAGAGAAGAGAAGAGAAGAGAAGAGAAGAGAAGAGAAGAGAAGAGAAGAGAAGAGGAGAAACTCTTATCTCCCCAAACAAGATCATTTCAAGGAAAAAAAATAATAATTTATTTCCAAACTGGAAAATCATAATATTGTAACAAGAAAGAATCCATAAATTAATTTAGAAATAGCTTTTAAAATTAAGATAAAAGCTGTCATTTTTTTAGAATGCAATAGTTACATCTGAAGGAAATTATTTAATGTTTTAAATTCACCAGTGCTCCCCAGACCCTGTAGTACAGCCCAGTGTATGCTTAGAAAAAGCTACTTCATCTATTTAATTAAGAGAAACTACTATCAAAGCAGATTTCGCATTTAAAATTCGTGTTTAAACTTCTCACAGATTAAGTGAGCTTAAACAGTTGCTATTCCTGACTTTAACAGCATTATAAAATACATTAGAGATTGAGAGGATAAAATTCTGCCATGTTAGGTTATAACCTAACTGCTATTTGCAGTTGTAAGGACTACTAATGGCGCAGGGACAAGATTTATTATAGTAAAGACATCCTGCTTAACATTACCCTTGTCATTCCATTAATAATGACTGCTTATGAGCCATCTCGTTGGCATCTTTGTTGTCCTGAAAACTTAAAACTCACAGCACAATTCTTTACGATGTGCTACATTGCCCCCTCTGGGTATTCCTGACCATTATCCCATTTGGTTATATTCAAAACTGCTGCCTCCTGAGAGAGCATTAGGGCCGACCTTTAACCCTGCAATATTCTTGGTTCAAATGGCGTAATAACATGTAGTGAATATTTACAAGCATACTTATACTATAATAGAGTACTGCTGTGAACATTAGCACATATTTTCTGCTCAATCAGGCTTTGATGTAGAGCTTGGCTTGTACCCTGGAGAAATTCAGTCCCCAATAAGCTGTGCTAGTCAAACCCCCTCGAACCTCCCCGGCTTGTGCCAGGCAGAGCTGTGCCATGCAGATGGGCAGCCCCGTGCCGTGCCGAGGGGCCCAGCAGCACACCAGGTCTGGGGCAGCCTCCCAGGGGGAGGCACAGCCCCTCCTGGGCTACCTGGGCTTGTATTGGCCTTGGGAAAAGGTGATCTCATCCAGGAAAAGCGAATCAGGCTGATGGAACATCCTGAGGTGCATGGGCAGGGGTCATCCAGCTTGACTCCTGGCCCTGCTCAGGACACCCCAGCAATCCCACCCTGTGCCTGGGACTGTTCTCCAAGCACCCCGTGACCACTGCCCTGAGAGCCCTGCTCCAGTGCCCCACTGTGACCTTAAGGCAGAGATCCCATCCCTGGTGGTGCCAGGAGCAGCGTTTCCCCTGCCCTCTCTGTTTCCTGAGTGGCCCTGGGGTGATTCCAAGGCACTTTGCTGACTTCCCACTCCTCTCTGTATCCTGGCCAGTGCCATCCTCACAGGGCTCTTCCTTTCCTTGCCACCATCCTGTGCACCTGTCCCAGGTGTCCCAGGGGGACACTGGAGAGCCCTGGCAGTGTCCTTGTGAATGGGGCTCGATGCCAGAGCACCGTCTCTCACTGCACATTCCACACTGGCTGTGCCAGGATGCTCCACAGGAGTTGCTCTCCAGCCCTTCCTGTCTTGTCCTCCCCTCCACTGCCCTCCTAAGAGCTTCAGCCCGAAGGGGCAGAGTTTCAGGAAGGTGAAGGTGGTGGCAGATGATAATTTCACAACAGCCATGGGGATTGCACTTGAGGGCTCTTTTAGGTTCACAGGTGAACATCTCTGCTCTTCTCAGCGGGAGAGACTTCTGGTTTCCACATGGCCTCATGTCAAGCTGTCCTTCCTCTGCAATTAACATCAATTAGCATCCTTCCCTACTTGGCTCCTGTCCTGCCCTGATCACTGTGGATCCATCTTCTCCAGCCCAGCTGTACCAACCCAAAATATTCCCCAAGCCTTTTCCTCTCCACTTTCCCTTTGTCCAGCACTACCTGTCCCTCACCAGCCATCAGCAGAGCCCTCTGTGGCACTGTCCCTTCCTGAGTGGGAACAGTGGCATGTCCATAGAGGGTCACTGCCTCAAGCCATGGGGATTGGAGCAGCATGGACCATGGCAGGGGCTTGGAATGAGATGATCTTTTAGGTTTTGGAGTGGACTGTCCAGGGAATTGGTGGTGGAGTCCCCATCCCTGAAGGTGTTTAAGGGGATGTGGCACTCAGTGCTCTGGTCTGGGTGACAAGGTGGAGTTTGGTCACAGGTTGGCCTCAGTGGTCTTGGGGCTATTTTTCACCCCTATTGATTGTGTGGTCCTGTGATTCTGTCTCTTCCAACCCAAACCACTGTGGAATTCCATGGTTCTGTGACATGCATCACTTCTGCATGACACACTGATGAAAACCAGGGCATGAAAAAGGTCACTCAGCCAGGTTAATGTCTTTAATATTAATTTGGGGATAGGTTTTTCTAAGTTCGTTCCCCTCCATCACTGTTTTCTCCTTCCTTAAGGACAAGACAATTATTCCAATTTGTTATAAATCCACTTTTGCCGTGCTTTGCTCTCTGTTTCCTGTTTTGTAACGTGCCCTGTGGAGATTTGATTGCGAGTGCAAGTGGTTTTCTTGTGAAAGTTTTCTGATTTTCAGGGCTTGGAGGAGAAAGGGTCACTTCTCAGTTTTGTTGGTTTATGAGTGTGTTGTTAATCTGCTTAGAAGAGTCTGGCACTGAGGTAACATTGAGTGTTTGAAAGAAGAGTCTCTTGTGGCTATGAGAAACTTTGACTGGGCAATATCTGTCTGTCTCCAGCCAAAGACAGAATAAACCTTCCTTATTTTCTTGGTGTAACTTATAAACCTGTTACAGTTTTTGCATTAAAATCTTCCTATACAAAGGAGATGTCCATTTTTTGATATTTTATTCATAAGATCCCTCAAGGTGTCATTGAAATTCTCTCAGTCTTTCATCAGCATGATCCACTCTTGGAGGGTACACCTGCACAATAGATGAAATGGTTGTCCTCGGAGAATAATGGCAGCCATCCTGATATTAATTTGGTTCCAAGTAATTATCAAGTTCATATCTTTCAGTTTGCTGGGAAACTTTTTCTTCCTTTTGACTTTCTTCCTTTTTTTTTTTTTTTTTTTCCCTGTTTTAAATAGAATTAGCTGGGCTTGTTAGTGCTGCTCCAGACTCTCCATGGACTGGTCCTCTTCTCTGGGTCTTCAGCTCAGGTTGATACCTTCAGCCCTGGATTTTTGCCCTGAAATTATTGTTATTGTGTGTGTGAGGATCAATAATGGGCCACACAGAAATTTGCACCTGATGGGGGCAGTTAATGCAGTAGGAAAATAAAATGCCTTTTATCACTTCTATGCAGGTGTTGCTTTATCAATTACACCCCTGTGAGTGGACAATCAGGTTCAAGCCAGTGGTGGCCTCTCTCCAGACCATTTAGATGCTTTTTCTATAATAATATTGAAAAATACAGTCAGGATATGCCCACAAATACATCTCTACCGGGGACAAATCCCTCTCCTTGTCCTGCAGAGCTGTGTGACCAAACCTTCCTCCAGCAAGGCTGGTGATGATGGAAGAACAATTCCAAATCACAAAATTCTTGAGAAGGTGCTTCAGTGATGAATATTTTCAGACTTACCATGGTGCATCAGCATTTTTGGGCTGGTTAGGGCAGAGGCTCAGCTCTGTCCATCCCACAGCACGCAGAGCTCACAGGGTGGGTCGGGTTGGAAGGAATCCCTCTGGGTCACCTGGCCCCAAACCCCTGCTCAAGCAAGGTCATCCCAGAGCACAGGGCACAGGATTGTGTCCAGAGAATTCTGGAATATCTCCTGTCAGGAGACTCCACGCCCTCTCTGTGCTCTGTTCACTGCTTGGTCACTGCACAGGGAAGAAGATTTTCCTCATGTTCAGGTGAACCTTTCTGCCTGTTCCTCTTGTCCCAAGAGGCTCTTTGGATGCCAAAATAAAAAAAAAGAAAAAAAAAAAAAGGTGAGCCTTTGGAAAAGTTGAAGAAGGCCTTAAATCCAATTAAAGCCTTGCAGAGCAAGGCCTGAAGGGTGCAGAGAAGTCCAAAGGACCAAACCTGGCCATGGGTGTTGGGGTGTCTCCCATTCTAACCCATCCTCTTGCACGCCTGTGTGAGGTATTTGCACACCTCTGCCTGTGATGATTAAGACAGAGAAGCCAGTTTAAACAGATGTTATCTAGGGAAAAAAAGAGTTTTAAAATTTTTTATTGTTATTTGGGAAGCCTTGCCCATGGGTGCTGCTGCAGGACAGGGGTCTGGGCAGAGGAGGAGCCCAACAGCATCCTTTGGATTATTAGGGGTTTCTCCTTCTTTCCCCTGGCTCTTGCCAACCAATTTGTATTTTGAAGGAAGCCTGCAAGAAATTTTGTGTTTTCTTCAATTCTCTCAGTTTATTTCTGTTCACATCACTCTCCTTTTTCCCCCCATTGGCAGTAAATCCTTAGGCTGAGCCATCCATTTATTACAGGTTGGCAGTTGTTCAGTCTGCCAGTGTACAGTGATCTGTTTTTAGCTGCCAATAGTGCAGCATTAACAAATCTCTTCTGATATTTATCTGTGGCGCTGCCTTTTGTTAAATGAAGAACACAAAGTTTTGGACACACTCTATTGGGAGTTTTATTGCAGCAGGTAGGGCACTTAAAACTTCCCTCCAATATTTTTTATGGGATAACATCTCCAGCACTCTCTGCATCCTACGATGCAGTTTTTTTTCCTATTTGTTTTTCAGATGCTGCTTCCTGAAAAAGGAAGGTTTGCTGGGAATAATCCTTGTGTCTTTCCTGAATGTTTTATAGAAAAGTCTCAATATTATGGAAGACATTGAACAATGTATTGATCTCATTTTTTTCCCCAATTAATATGATTTTTTCCCCATTTTTCTCCTGTGGAATTATCTCCACTTTTACATTGAAAAGTACTTTGCATCCCTGTAGGTTCCACCATCTGGGGGTTTTACCAGGGGAAGGATTCAGGCCACAAGTCTGTGCTTGAGCTCATTCAGACTGGCTGTGCACCAGCACAGTGCTGTGGGTACCTACTTAGAAAGTTATTTATTTCATAGCTCTCATTCATTTATTAATTTCATCACTTGATCTCATTTAATTATTTATTTCTCCCTTTATTTTTAAGGGTTGGAGAATGCTGTGGGTTACAAATTGGTTTAGCATAGGGAAACACTCACTTGATAATTGTGTTTTACCCTCTTTTTGGTTTTTTTATTTTGGTAGACTGTTGGTGGCTTTAATTAGCCAGCCTGCAGATGGGTTGGAGAAATGATACATTTCACAACACATCTCCATCTTTCTCAGCCATCATATACTTAAATTGCAAATTCTCCTGAACTGTAACCCAGTGTGTCTTATGGCTCTTGATTCTACATTTCCCTGCAGATCTTCTGCCTTCAGTGGTGTCAGAGCTGCAGGATGTGACTGTTAATAAAAGGAATTAAACTGCAGCAAAGCCCTGACATTCAAATGACGTTGAGGGTCTGATTTTAGACCACCAAGACAGAAAACTGAGGAAGGAGAACCTCTGTAGGTTTGTGCCACTGGGCTGGGCTTGTGTGCAGCAGTGGGATGGAGTCCGAGGGCCTGTTGTGACAGGACGAGGGGCAAGGGTTGAAAATGAAGGAGGGCAGGGCTGGATGGGATTTTGGGAAGGAATTCCTGGCTGGCAGGGTGGGCAGGCCCTGGCACAGGGTGCCCAGAGCAGCTGTGGCTGCCCCTGGATCCCTGGCAGTGCCCAAGGCCAGGCTGGACACTGGGGCTGGGAGCAGCCTGGGACAGTGGGAGGTGTCCCTGCCATGGCAGGGGTGGCACTGGCTGGGATTTGAGGTCCATTCCAAACCAAATTATTCTGGGATTCTATGATTCCTTAAGGATCACCTGTAATCTGTAATGCAAACCACAAGACTTTTTCTTCAACTCTCCTGATCTTGTTGAGGTCTGAGCAGGCACAAAGTTGCCAAAGGTGCTGAGCCTGGCACACCAAAATTTATCAACCAACCAAAAACTCATTCTCCTCCTGGACGTCCTGCCAGACAAATTTGCCCAAAAATCAAATTACTGACTGACAGGTCAATTTTCTGCCAAATTTCAAGTCCTACTTTCAACTCTGGAAACTTTTCCATTGAGCAGCTTCAGCATCCTCCTTGTTTGGAGGTGCCTGGTGCTGCACTGGGGCAGGGCCAGCCCAGTGGTTTTGTTTCACAGAATCACAGGGTGATTTTGGCTGGAAAAGACATCTAAGGTGATGCAGTCCACTCAGGCTGATGCCTCAGGTTTTAGCTTTTCTATTTTTCAGATTCTGTGCTGCTTTAGTGTGTGGGGCTGGGCTTCATATCAGGGGATGGTGAGCTCTCTGCACAGAGCAGGGAGACAAAACAATTCCTTCTCCAGCTGGGGACCAAGGACAAATGATCCAAATCTCAGGCCCAAGAGCACAAACAACGTGGGCTGAAGAGAGAAAAACAAGCAGGATGGGACTTGATGGGCTAAAGCTGGAATTGGACAATGAACTCCAATGTGCAAATGGAGCAGAACTGATAAAAGTGCCAGAGCCCGTGCCCGGTGTCCATTTTGGGACCATTTTGGTTCCTCTTGGGTGCAGCCCTGGCTGGGCTCTTGTGCTGCCCAAGGTGGATCCATGGAGGAAATCCTTTTCATAAATCCCTGCTTTATTCTGGAACTCTGCTCAGCCTCTGGCTAGCTCAGCCTCTCAAGGCATCAAGGCAGTGCCAAGCCCCTCCTAAACCGTGTCCCATCTATGTCCTGTCCATGTTTCCCACCCCCTGACCAATTCCTGGCAGTCAGGGACCCACCCTGACTGGAAACTCCACTGATGGATGCTAGAGGCAGAAGCTCCAATAAATCCACCCTGCCAAAGGCACCACCCAGAAGGGAGCTTTGCAGGCTGAGGCGAGGTTTGGTGAATTTATCAGCGTGTGGGAACGGGGCTGTAAATGAGGGAATTACAGTCACCTTTAAGGTTGTTCTGTAATGTTCTCTGACTCTACATCTGTAATTTTAATTCCCAGAAAAAGGCTCGGATACCAAGTGCTTTACAGGCAGAGGAATGACTTCCAACAAACTTGAGAAGTTTGATATCAGGTCTGCAGCGGCAAAAGGATTGGATGTGTTTTCTTGCACTTAAAATTCAAAATATCCTCTATTTGACTATTCAACGCTTTTTCTCCCTCCTCTAATCCCCTTTTTTTTTTTTGACATGACCGTAAAAAAAAATATTTTCTCCAAATCCTGTGTTTAAAAACACGGAAAGCACAAGCCTGGAACCCTTCTCCTGGAGGATGGATTTCACTGCAGCTGTCTCATGAGCACCTTTCCCTCTTGGGCTCATCCTCTTGCTGGTTCTTCCAAGATTTGTGAGAGGTTGTTGCTATGGCACAGACCTTGCCGAGGATTTAATGACCTGTGCTACTTTGCAGTAAAAAGTTTTACTAATCTTCTGCTTAAAATGGCTTTAAAAGCTGGGTTGGAGCCAGGGCCTTGGTTTAGAGCTCCGTTCCCACTGGTGAATTTTCTTTAGGATTCACAGAATCACATGAGGTAACTCTTATTTCTTCTTTATCTCAGGCACATCA
Organism: Leptocoma aspasia; assembly: GCA_013399835.1. Classification (NCBI taxonomy): domain Eukaryota; kingdom Metazoa; phylum Chordata; class Aves; order Passeriformes; family Nectariniidae; genus Leptocoma; species Leptocoma aspasia. Next base: position 540,717 of record VXAX01003035.1, on the reverse strand, counting down.
CGGCTGGTGATACTTTGCTAAATATACTGAGTTTTAAATACATCCCAAGGGTCTTGGCCATGAAATCCCTCAGGGATTTCAGGGATGAGCTGTGGGAAGGGGGCACGGGACACAGCAGTGCCTCCACACCCCTGTTAAAAGCTGAACTCCTGCATGTTGGATATTTTGGGGTGTTGTGGGGCTCAGGACACAACATCTGGGGTCAGCAAATGGGATTACTTTGCCCTGGACCCTCTGGATGCCTGTGCTGGAACGTGAGACAGGATCAGGTCCTTCCACCTCTAACTGATTCCAGCTTAGTTAAGATT
>VXAX01003035.1:521146-540372 GCA_013399835.1 Leptocoma aspasia | reverse complement strand
TTTTTTTTTTTTTTTTTGTCCCTGATGCCTTTTTCCTGCAGAAATAACTGTTTATAATCAGTTTAATGCAGATAAAACCATTACTTCTTCACTCTTCAGAAACTCTTTATGCTTCTTAATTAAAGCTTTTGTCTGAACACAAAATAATTAATACATAAAATGAAGCAGAGGGAAAGAATCGACTGTGAAACCAGTCACTCAGTTGTATATTTAAACAATATTTAATCATTAGAGTAACACAGTGCTTGCACTTTTGGAAAGAAAACAAGCCTTATACTTCATGTTTATTTAACACTTTGACTAGTTCATTCTTGGAGGTATGAAATGAGGCTTATAGAGTGCCAGAGCAGTAAATCAGACGTTCTGAAAATTACTGGGTCTTAAACAGTAGTGTCATTTTAAACCTAAACAGTTCAGTGGTGCACCAGCACATAAAGTGACCTCTTAGAACAACATCTACTGTTTACACTGAAAGGCAAGGCAGGGAAATAAAAACAAGGCATAAAATATGGTGCAGTGACGATGGCATTTACTTGTGTTTCTGCCTCTGCTCTGGATGCTGATGGGTGTGATGGCTTTCACAGAATTCATGCATCAAAGACAGTCCATGCAAAAAAATGCCATGGATATCACGTATGTGCACAGACCAACTGTGTGTAGCCAAAATTTTGGGCAGCTTCTCACACCTGAGCACGTTCCACCTGGGTATTCACTCAGATTTTGAACCACATTTGGGTTGGCACCGCGGCTGCTCACTTCACAACTTTTTGTATTAGTGATCTCATGAAAGAATTTATTGTCGGGGATATTTGTAGAGGAAAAAACCATACGGATTCAAAGCAGATATTCCATTTCTTTTGTGGAGAGTGAAGGCTGAATGATTGGATTGCAGGTGTGATTTGCTTGCACTTTGCAGGCACAAAGGCCCTGCTTCACCACAGGTTGTGTACAGGTTTTTATAACCAGCTACACACTTGGCTTCTGAGCACAGAATAACCACAGAATTTGGCTAAAAAGCGAACATTTTTTGCCCAGATTGTTCATTAGCATTTTTGACCAAGCTGGACTTCACAGAGGAGTGGGCAGAGAGGATTTTTTGGTGGTGTGTAGGTGAATATTTGCAGTGAAGCCTGGAGATTCCCCTCACCCAGAGCCATTGGCCATTCCTGGGGTTTGGTGATGCCTTTAAACCCTCTTCCCAAGTCTGGCCCACTTCAGGACTGACCCAGGTTAATTACCCAGTCCCAGAGGATTTTCCAGTGCTCTTCATTCTCCTGATGGGATAAATGGAGGCAAAACTGGCCTGTGGGGGTAAGAAAGCAAAAGCACCTTCCCAGGTGCCAGGCTGGACGTGGCATGGGGAGCCACATGGCCCGGGCTGACCTCGGACACTGCTCTGGTCACTCTGGCTCGTGACCCTTTGGGAGGTGCTGGTGGGCAGAAATCTCTGCTGGTCCTGTTCCCAAAACACTTGTGAGTAAGAGGTGTGATTTTGGGTTTTTTTTTTGTTTTATTTTGTAGGATTTGGGGATTATGGGGTTTTTTTTTTGTTTGGTTTTGGGTTTGTTTTGTTTTGTTTGGTGGGGGTTTTTTTTGTTTGTTTTGGTGGTTTTTTTTTGTAGTGGTTTTTCATTGCTTTTTTTTAATTGTTGTTCGGGTTTTTTGGGGGGATTTTGTGGGGTTTTTAAAAGGACACATTTACATTTACATTTACATTTACATTTACATTATACATTTACATTATATTTTACCTGCTGGAGCAAGTCCAGAAGAGGCCATGGAGCTACAACCCCTCTGCTCTGGAGCCAGGCTGGGACACCTGGGGGGGCTCACCTGGAGAGGAGAAGCTCCAGGGAGAGCTCAGAGCCCTTCCAGGGCCTGAAGGGGCTCCAGGAGAGCTGGAGAGGGACTGGGGACAAGGGATGGAGGGACAGGACACAGGGAATGGCTCCCAGTGCCAGAGGGCAGGGCTGGATGGGATATTGGGAATTAGGAATTGTTCCTGGGAGGGTGGGCAGGCCCTGGCACAGGGTGCCCAGAGCAGCTGCCAATATCATAAAGTTTTCAAGGCTCTGGTCTAGCAGAGTGAGTGACTGGGGACCAAAGGTGAAATCTCTGCTGAGACAGAACTTCTGAATCCAAGAAGTGCTCCCCTAGGAGCAGGTAATGATGTTTATTTCCGTGTTACATCACATCAAGAGCCTAATGAAGAGGAGTGATGGGTTTAAATTTGAAGAGCACATGGAATGTGATTTTTATTAGGTTGGATCCTGAGTGAACAGAACATTGAAACTGTAATTATGAATATTTTACAAATGTGAACCTTCAATTAACTGTAGCAGTTGTGTTTGTGAACTATGGAGAACTTGCATTATTAATGAACACACAAGGTTAATATTAGTTTATTTATCATTTGGAATATGGCTTTTGAGTTAATCATACAAGTCCTGCCACGTTCAATTTTGATTAATGCAGGAAGTTCAGGCAGGCTTTGTTAAACAAATATTTATTATGTGTGATGTATTATAAAGTAATAAAGCATTTTTTTCTCCATCTCAGGTCCTATATACAAACACCTTCCACTATGGTGAAGACTTTGACATGTCAGCAAACATCCTCTGGTTATGAGGATGACAAATAAATCATGAGAGTCTCCAGTGTGATTTTTTTTAAATTCAGATTTAATCCCTCTTACACAGAGGAGGCTGCAGTGTCCTGCAAAGTGTTCTGCACCCCCACGTGGGCGTGATGTGCAGACTGGGATTGAGGATATTTGCTATAATTCATCCCCTTCCTTCTACTTTTACTCCCTTTCAGTGCAGTTGAAGAATTGGGCTACTTTGAAGCCCAACACCATTTGTAGCACGGCCAAATTATTCCAAATAATGAGGAATTTCAACAGCTAAAATACACTTTTGGGGAGTTTAGTCTCATTCTTTGCTGGCCTGAGGGAGCCTCGTGCTGGGGAATGCAGTGCCAGGGCCTTCTAGCAGATCTTTGCCAGGGGATCCTGTTTGGAATGGAAGGAAGATTTTGGATGTGGATTAAAAAAAAAACTTTTTTGCCATTTCAGTTTTTCTGCAACACAGCATTGTCAGCCACAAAGCTTTCACAATTAAGAGTGGAATCTGGTATTGTTGAGAATGCCAGGCACTCTTAATGTGGGGTTTGGGTCAGAAAAGAGTTGAGACTTAACCTAAACCTCAGCGAAAGCTGAGAGAACAACAACAGCAACTTGGTTCAAGTGTCTGAGGCTTTAAAAATACTCCCCGGGTATAGTCACAAGACTGAAGGTATAAATCCCATGAATTACAACACAGTTAATGAGTTGCTTCTGAAAGAGAGTTCTTCTGAATGCCAATTTTGGCAAGTTTGTGTTGGGCAATAGGCCACATCTTAAAAGTGTTAGGAGGATTTAAGATTATTTCATTTAGGGGTGAAATATGAATTTTATTTTAAAATATGTAACCATAAGCTTATCCTATGTAATTTATGTGTAGTTTGTTTTGATTTAATGGTGCTCAGCCTCTCCCTTTATACAATCAAAGCAGGATCTTGGTTTGGAAAGGCCTGTGGATGATTCAATGTTTTTTTATTTCTTTTTTAATCTTAAAACCAATTTTTTAAATATAAATATTCTGTCAGCACTGCACAAATTTAACTTCTTTTTTTCTTTTTGGTTTGGTCAGTAAAATAAATAAATAGTTGGGCAGCAGCTAAGTTAGGAAGGGCTCCATCCTCCTCCAGTGTTCGTGGAATTCAGCTGTGTCTGCTTTAACCAATTTCAGTGTAGCTGTTACAATTTTCATCCATAATATATGATCAGTTTGTAAGAATTTCCTCTACATGTGAGAAACAGACTTAATGCCAACGTTCTCAAATTGGAGTTAGTTATAAATAATGCACTAATAGATGTGAAAGAGCGTAAATGATTCCTTTGTGTGGTACCTGCGAGGTTGTTAGTGCTGCTTTAAAAAACAAACAAACCCTCTTTTGCAGGATATTTATTCCCATCTCTTCCATCAAAGGGGTTGCAGTCTTTGTACCTTTTTATGTAAATTAAAAAATCTTTAGCCAGTTCTGTGTCAAAAATAAATAGTTGAACGAGATTGCAGACAACATTTATTTTGTATGTACATTAATGGGCACTTCCATTTTTTCCTGCAGGCTAGAATCCACTTTGAAATTCATGTTTGATAAATTCCCTGGCTTTCCGAGTAATTTAGCTGTCTATAGGGCTGTTGATCCTTTGAGTGTATTGCTGAACCATTGGGACTTGTGCACCACATCTGCATATCCAAGTTCAAATATATACTCAAGATGATTGGTTTAAACTTTAAGTTGTTGATCTTATTCCTGATAGATTTGTTAGATTGTCTCCCATTTCATTTCTAAAATCTGTGCCTAATCCATAAATACCCCTTCTTAAATATGTCTCCAATAAATTCACTGATTGAGTTTGTCATTCTGTAAGCACAGGGCTGAATTAATATTCAGCGTAGCCTGATAATCTTTAGACACAATGCTGGCGGGTGCTGCGTGTGTCACTGGAGCAGGGCACGCTCAGCACAGCCCCAGCAGAGGTGCTGCTCCCCAAATTACCAAAATTCCTGGGAAAGTTCCCCTCGTGCCTCCTGAGCCTTTAAAAGGGGGCCCAGTTCTCACTGGGGTATGAAATGAGCAGCCAGGGGTTGGGGTTTTCAGCTTTGCTGAGGCTCAGGCTCTTTTGGCCTTGCTTTTTCTCTCTTTCTCAGACAGTGAAATGTTGGGTTTGAGCCCTCGGTGAGAGGAGAGCTGATGGAACAGCCAAATTTCAGCACTTTGAGAGCTACAGCGAGGCAGAGCCATCTGCAGCTTCCAGCCAGGCTGGGTCCAAACCTGAGCTGTCCTGAGCTGCTGTGCAATCCCCTCCAGCTGCAGGAATTCCTGCCCTGCCCTCTCCTCCTGTCCCCGCGCCACAGCCAGCCGGGGGTGACGCAGGGATAAAGGACTGGGATTTTGGAGAGGCACCAAATGAGGGGAACAAGGACCTGCACAGGAGCTGTGTGAGNAAATCCTTTTCATAAATCCCTGCTTTATTCTTTAGCTCTGCCCAGCCTCTGTTCTGGGGCAGCCTCTCAAGGCATCAAGGGCAACACTTCCAGTTTTCACCCCTTTCTCATGAGTTTCTTCTAAATGTTGTGGGCACTTCTCTGATAAAGAAAGGGGGCATTTAAAAGATGTCCTGTGAATGTAAATTAATTCAAAACTGTTTTTAAGCATAACATCATTAATTCTCTTATAAAGCTACTTGTCTGGTTTGCTCTGAGTGTGTCCAAATGCACTGCAAGGTAGGAGAGTAATTCAAATAATTTAAACTTGGAACAATTGGGATTTTGAAAAGCCTGGTCTAGTGAAAGGTGGCTGAAAGAAGATGATCTTAAAGGTTCCTTCCATCCCAAACCATTCCATGACTCTATTATTTATTTCCTTGTTATAATTTTAGGGGATAGACATTTCTTTGTTCCATTTAATAAATTCCTTAACTTGAGAAGACTCTGCTTTGCTTTCAAGAAGGGGGGGGTAAGGTAACAGTGTGGGTGCAATAACCTATTCTGACACCAATAAAAAAAGAATTTCAATTAAAATCCTCCTTTTTTTCTTGTTTCTATTCTTTATAAGGAATTATTCTAATAATATACCTTGTGTGGTCTTTCAAAGTAAATTCCAATAAGTTCTGTGTCTTAATTAATAAAACCAATCTGACTAGTGGTACCAAGAGTCAAATTTAGAGTCTCTCGGGCCTTTTTGTGACACAGAGAAAAAGAAATGCAGTGGGGAGGGTTTTCCTGCTTGTGTGGGTTTGGTTTTTGTGTTATTGTTTTGATTGCTTTGTTTTCGTAATATCTAAAAACTTGTCTTTGATTTAAAACTCTTATTCAGGGTTTAATGAACTGAATTGATTAGCATCACAAGGATTAGAGAAACATATTTTCTTGTTTTAAAACATGTGTAAATATATGTGTGTATATATATATGTGTATCTTCCTTGTCTCACAGAGGTTAATGTTTATTATTAAAGGTATTTTTTTAAGGTAATTTTAAAGATTATTTTTAAAACACTTTTTCCATTATTCTTTTTGTAGGGGAGAAAGATGTGTGCAAGTGCCCCTGAATGGGGAGAGCCCTCAACTCTGACCTGAAATTTTTCATTCTACACAAAATCCAGTTTTGTCAGAAGCAGCACCGCAGTGCCACCGTATTTAACATGATTTACTGCTTTGCTCACTTAAATTAACAAATTGGTCCATATTTCATCGGGGTAATTAGGCACATCTATAACCTTACTAATGTGACTTTCTCACAGGTGCAGTCCTGCTGAAGTCCATCAGCCTAACTTTGTCTTCCCAGCTGAGCACATCCAAAGCTCTTTGCTCCAGCAGATCCTTCCCACCGGTGTCCCTTTATTTTGGGCTGCTGTCAGTCCTTTTCTGCCCACTGCTCTGAGTGCCCTGAACAGCCCCGGTGTGTGGAATGGTCACTGAATGGAGTGAAGTGCCTCTAGGCTGGTGATTAAGTCATTTTTATCAGGAAAATATGGATTCTGCTCGAGGAAAATAGCAGACCCAAGCTTCAGCATCCTGCTGCTCCAAATCAGTCCTTGCGAATCCATATTTTGTGTTTCCAGCTTTGTCCTGCTGTTTTCTGCTCTGATTCCTTTCTCTGCTCACTTGATCTGGGATGTTGGGCTCCAAGGCTGCTGTGATCCTGTTTCTTGTAAGGAAGAGGTGGCAGAACTCCAGGGAAAGCTCAGCCCAAGCAGAGGGAGCTTCCTGGGTGAAAAGTGGAAGAATGGAGACCTGGTGCTCCTGGAAGGATTCATTAAATGGTTTGGGTGGGAAGGGACCCTAAAGCCCATCCAGTGCCACCCCTGCCATAGCAAGGACATCTTCCACTGTCCCAGGGAAGTGTTCCAGCCTGGCCTTGGACACTTCCAGGGATCCAGGGGCAATCACAGCTTCTCTGGGAACCCTGTGCCAATGTTTCACCACTCTCATCATAAAATCTTTCGTACACTTAGTCTGAACCTCCCCTCTATTAGTTTAAACCAGTCCCCCCTGGCCTGTCACTGCAGGCCCTGCTAAAAAGTCTCTCCCCATCTTTCTTAGAAACCCCTTAAAATCCTTTTACCCATTTACTGTTTTTATTTTTCCAGTGAAAACTCTTCCTTAGCGGAGCGTGTCAAGGGAGGAGAGACACACTGACCACTTCTGCCTCTTCCCACTGTTCTGCTTTGCAGCTCTTCAGCATGAACCAGCTTTAGAATTCACACTGGAGTAGAGTTTCTCCATCCTTGAGGTGGCACAGCCTCAGTAAGAACTCGGGGTTTATGTGTGTGTGCAGCAGTGCTCCCCTGCAGGTTGTAATCCAAGATTTGAGGTTTGGAGCAGTGCTGTGTTCATCCCTGAAGCAGATCTGGGCACATCTGAGTCAGCACGAGGTTTTGGGCTTGTCTAGAGCTCCATGAGCTCTGCATGGATATTGCTGTGGCCTGACAGCGAAATGGAACTTTCTGACTCTAATATTAGAAGGTTTAATAGGATTTATTAAGATGATTCTGTTGTTTAGAAGGTTTGGGTTATTATGTGCCTAAGTACAGAGTTCAGATGTTTATTTCTTCATGTTTTGTATAAGAATGTTAGCAATGCTCACAATTTAATGATAACAGTTCTCCACATCATAGGTTGAGAGGAAGAAAACCACATCTCTCATATTGGGAGACAGGGTAGGGTAGACAAACAACACTTTGTGTCCTTGAAAACACAGCTCAGAGATTTGTTTCTAGAATTCTGTGCTGAGAAAGTGAGCTTTCCCCCGGGAAGAAAACTTTAGCAGGTTTTCACCCAGGAAACTCATAAAATATCCAGACAGCACATGGATTGTCCCATGGAGTCAGGAAGTGCCTGCAGATGTGCAGGATGTGTCTGATTCCTTGGATGGACCTGTCCTTACCTGCCCACTCCTTGTGAGTGCTGCTCCACGTGGCTCTTTCCATCTCCAAATGCTTCCATGGATTTCCTCCTCAATGCTCCTTGATTGTTCAACTGGATAGAGGGAATCTCCCTGATTGATACATCCCGGAATCCTTCTGGGTCCTGCTGGGGTCGCTGATTCAATCTCAGTTATTTCTTTATTTCTTCTGGCCTCTCCTCTCTCCACAGAGCAATTCTGGGCACTTTTCTTACATCTCAGACATTTTCCTATTGTTCCCTTTTTCCTGCTCATTCTGAACTTCTTCCTCTGGGACTTCTGGCCATTTCTCAGGGATTCTTTGGGGCTCTTTCCATTGCTCTGCCACCCCCTGATTTTTCAGCCCCGTTCCTTCCCAAGGTGCTCATTCCACCTTCTCCCATCCCTCCTGCCCCTTCCCTCCCTCCCTCCGGGGCTGTCACGGTGGCCCAGGTTTGCTGTAGTCAATTTTTGTTTCATCTTGTAGTCAGTCTTACATAAATAGTGCAAGTTTGGCCTTGCCCCGGGTGATTGATGGGAAGGTATATTTGTACATATCGATTGAGATAAAAAATTAGTAGTTTGCAATAGGAAAGGCAAATTAGTCATCAGAAGGAAGGTGCTTGGAGTATTTTAAGAGTTCCTTGATTAATTCTTGTGCTGTGAGTTCTTCTGACAGTAAGTTTTATGTCCTGAGATGTGGGAGGATGAGGCAGTAGTATCAGGTTATTGCAAATTTTACTTTTACTCCTCGCTGATTTATTTTACTGGCTCTCACCACGATTAGACACAGAGGGCTGAAAATGACTTCATTTTGGGGTGACAACTGCCCTTTTCTGTGCCGGAATGAGGAGCCAGGAAGGAGTGGGGAGGTTTTAGCTAGGAAATTATTTTCCTTTTTATGAAAATTAATATTTAAAAGCTAGCCTGTATAAAATCAAAATAGCCTTTATCCACGGTGACAAGCCCATCAGCTGGATGTTATCTCTAAAGGAGGAAAGGGCTAATTCTGTGATACACTGATTAGGCTGAGAAGTAATTCTTTTCTCTGCTTACTTGACAATTTTCTCCCTAATCACCTCATTGAAAGTAGTTTTTAATAAGCATCATAGGAGACTGAGAGCTCTCGATCTTCCTAAAATACTTTCCACTTTTCCAAGGATGCTGCAGCATGTTTTTTAGTTTTCTTTTATTACAAACTATAATAGAATTCTCCCCAATAAAAATTGACTTATATTTGGCACTTTTAATTTGTCCAAGAATAATTTAGATAGAAATTCCAATTACTTTGGAAGGAAGGCATTTGCTCCATACTCTCTGAGCTTGTTTAAAAGGAAGTCTTTGATAATTTGCAAGCATTTCTCATGAAAGGCAATTTTACTTAACTGGAATCCAGAAGGAAAAAAAAAAAAGATGCACAGAGGTTTCAATTTTTAAACTGATAACAAAGCACTATATTTGTGCTGTTACATTTCAGCACAAAGAGGCTGCAAAATAACCTTTTTTAGTTAATGGGAGAAAAAAAGATTTAATTGCTGTGAAACACTTATTCTACATATTATCTCTTTGATTAGCAGGCAGTTGTAAATGACTTATTCAATGTAATTGCAAACTCTGGCATGGAACCCAAAGTAAATTATTTGTGTTTGCAGTCAGGGTGAGTTTGAACACTTTTAATTGCAGGATTTTTTGAGCTTAGCAGAGTTCATTGTTTAGGGTTTAGATTTTCGTGGATGTTTGAGTGTTGGTGCCCATCAGGCTGGAATTTGGACACTGGTTAGCAAAGTGTGCCACAGGAAATGCCAGCACTTCGTTTGCTGTCTGCTACAGCAGCGTCCCCTCTTCTCAAGTATTTCCAAGGCTGGTGGTTGAGTGGAAAAAATCATGGAATCAACAAATCCTTGAGGTTGGAAAAGCCCTCTCAGACCATCCACCCCAACCATTCCCCAGCAGTGCCAGGGCCACCCCTGCCCAAGTCCCCAAGTGCCACATCCACAGAGCTTTAAATGCCCCCAGGGATGGGGACTCAATGTGCCTTTGCCACCTCATTCCCACCTCCTTTGTGCCTCCCACCAAGCTGCAGCTCCCACACCAACCTCCTGCATCCTGAATTTATTCCCGGTGCTGGAATTGTGAAAATGCTCACTATAAATTAGGGGAGATGATTGCTTCGGCAGAGGATGCAGCTGGATCTCCTGATCCCAGTCCTTTGCAGAAGGCAGGAATAGCCAGGTTGGGATGAGAAGGAAGGAAAGGGTGAGAGTGAACGGGCAGAGAGTTGTGAGTGGGAAAAGCAGGAAACCCTGGCTAGAGAAAGCAGTGGCACAGGTGCTACGTGAATAGATTAATAGAAGTTATTGGTAGAAAAGTAGAAATAAAGTGCGTGTTAGAAAGCAATTGGACCAGGTATCTTTAAAAGGCCCTTGTTTTGGGTGCTTGGTCGCCAATTTTGTACCTTGTTTCTCGTACCAGAAGGTACTATTCTGAGGTGCAAACCTCCACCTGTGAGCTCTTGTCCCACAGGGGAGCACCAAAAGGGGTTTTTCCATGAGCTCTTCACCACATGGTGATAGCTGGCAGGTGGCAGCCACCCAAAACGCTGAGCAAGAAGGGACATGCCAGGACTCCAGCCTGGGAGATGGTGGTGATGGCATCAGCCCTGGCTGGCACCACTGGCACACCCAGGAGCAACAGAGACAAATTAGGGGACAGTGAGCAGAAAACAGGCCTTGTCTGAGGGATTTCAGAGGAGATCCTCTGCCTGTGCCTGGTTTGAGGAGCTGCTGGTTCAGGCACGGAGCTGATCAGCTGCAGGATCTCAGAGACAGAGGTCAGTCAGTACGTGCCTCTGGCAGAGCACTGAAAATGTTCCCACTCCTGCATGAGGTACCCACCCATCCTCTGCTGCAGTGCTGAGGGCCAGACATTAAACTGAAACATCTGCACTTCAAAATATGAGTGTTTCCAAGGAGGGGCTGGGGTGGATTTGGCTGTGCAGCTTGTGTGAATAATTTTCTGCGGTTCGTGGGAGCGCTGGGAGCAGTTGGGGAAGTGAGGATCCTCTGCAGGTGGCTGCTCTCTGCCACCAGCTCGTGTCACTTCCCTCTCCACGTCGTGCCGCTGTCCTGATGTAACAGAGACCCTCACAGGGACTGATTTCAGCCAGGGTTGCTCGAACAAGGAGCGAAGCCAGGGTCATGTACCGGATCACACAGGGCTCTGGTTGTGTGTGTCACACAAAGTCACCACCCAGCAAGCAGAGGGTGAACCAAAGCAGGAAAAAAAGAAGAATCAGGTTATAAAAACCCAAACCACGCATGCAATTGCATATGCAAAGACCTTGTTTGGGTTTGTGCTGAATTTCCATGAGGAGATTTTTTTTTTCTTTGCTGCAGCTGCACAGATTCACAGGATTGTTGTGAAATGGAGCAGGAAGGGGTCTGGGCTGCCTCTGCTACTCAAAGTGCACCTCTGCCACCAGCCTGGGACACAGGCAGGCAGGCAGCCAGAGAGGCTGAAAACATCCCCCTCATCCTCCTAAATGCCACCAAGTGCAGTTAGAGCTATTTACTCTGGATTAACATACTCAATTTCTCTTTTAAACCATTGTTTTGGACTTTCCAGTCAGTTCTCATTAGTCACTAGTTTAGAAGCCCATGGTATATTTAGACATCATATACATTTGTCAGTGAAGAGTAGCTTAAATGATCTACTTTGCTCACTGCTTAATTATGTTATTTTACTGTTCCTGAAAACCTGACACAAGGCAAATTTACATTACTGTGCTCCTAATTAGCCAATAATCCTTAAGGATTTGAATGATACATACCCAAAGTAATTTCCTCGTTCACTAAATATGAATTTCCTTACGTTAGGTTAAGAAGATGGCACAATGACAGCAGGCATCTTGGTGATGACAGCTCTCAACATGTTTGTCTCCGGAGTCAAAATCTATTAAAAGACACATAATGATCTCAGCACTATCTTAAAGTGTGGAATGTGAAATCAATAAGGTTGTGTACAAAGGGGAGCAAAATTTACCTCTTTTAACCATTGTTAGATTGTCCAGCACTCCAGGTTACTGACAGGTGAAAATATTTATAGTCCTGGTTTTCTAAATATCTCAGCTGGATCTCTTCATTCCTTCAGCATCTCTGAAGCGTCTCAGACCAAGTGAAAATGCAGATGTGGAGGAAGCTGCTCCAAAAGAAAGGCCTGGCAGGCTCCTCCTACCTCAGACACCTCATTTGGTGCCTGATTCTGTCCCTCTATTCCCCTCTTATCACACCCAACCTGGAGCCCTGCATCCGGGGATCCTCAGCACAGGAAGGATGTGGATCTGTTGGAGCAAATCCAGAGGAGGCCACTGAGATGCTCTGAGGGCTGGAGCCCCTCTGGAGCCAGGCTGGGACACCTGGGGGGGCTCACCTGGAGAGGAGAAGCTCCAGGGAGAGCTCAGAGCCCTTCCAGGGCCTGAAGGGGCTCCAGGAGAGCTGGAGAGGGACTGGGGACAAGGCATGGAGGGACAGGACACAGGGAATGGCTCCCAGTGCCAGAGGGCAGGGCTGGATGGGATATTGGGAATTGGGAATTGTTCCTGGGAGGGTGGGCAGGCCCTGGCACAGGGTGCCCAGAGCAGCTGTGGCTGCCCCTGGATCCCTGGCAGTGCCCAAGGCCAGGCTGGACACTGGGGCTGGGAGCAGCCTGGGACAGTGGGAGGTGTCCCTGCCATGGCAGGGGTGGCACTGGGTAATGTTAAGGTCCCTTTCAACCCAAGCCATTGTGGGGCTCTGTTATGCAGAATACAGCATCTCACACTTGGCTTTGTCCTGTCTCTGGCCATTGAACTCCTCACTCTGAAAGATCTCGTCTTTGCCATCACTGCTGTTGTTGGAGTGGCCTGGACGTTGAGGGGATGGTAACAGTTTGTGTTTTCCACTCTAGACAGTTTAATTTAATGCATTATTACATTTGATCCAGATGCTACAGTGATGGGTGCATAAAAATAATTAAATACAGATAAATAGACCGTAACAACTTCACCATTGCAGTTGTTGTAGCACAGTTACGTACCAAAAATGCAGTGCCAGAAAATTACTTGAATTTCAAACTAGTGCACTAGTTGGACACTGGACTCTGGCAAACTGAGCTCAGTGCTAATCTTTTTCCACATGTCCAAGACTAAAATTCACGCAGCTAAATGGAAATTCAAACTTTAGAGTCTCGTTCTATAACTTTTCCAGTGATTTTGTTTGTGGAATCAGAACCTGTGAGTGTAGATGTGGTGAATAAAGGCCACCTCTTTTCTCTGCCACACCATCAGCTGCTGACATGAGACCAGGAGATGCTCCTGCCTGGGGAGATGCTGTTTCTCCATGGATTGGGAGCAATGTTAGCTGGAGCTGTGGTGAGGTTCCTAAACCAAGTACCAAGAAAACCACAGCTGGTGATTCCTGTCTCCTGCACCCTTGTATTGAGACTCGTGTTCTTCTTATCTGAGTTACTCGTGCATTTTTAATTGGATGAAGGAATTTTTTTTTTTTTCCCATATCACAAACGGTTTTTTGAAATAATTCTGGCCTTTTAAATGTCTCCCAAGGGGTTTCATTTCGTGGTGAGTGAAAAGGCTCCATTGCACAGGGAGACATGGATGAACAGATGCTGAGATTAGAACAGGAACTAGAACTAAAACTAGGATGGGAACATCCATTCTGAGACTAGAACAGGAAAATCAGTTCTCTGAAGGTCTCTGGGCAGTGGGAGGAGCAGTAAAGGACCCTCATATTCCAGGACAGCAGTGCTGTGTTCCCCTGTCCAACAAAGCAGAAACCACTGTGGGAAATAAGTGATGGAGCTACCTCATTAAAACAGGATAATAGTATTTCAGCCTGGTTTGCTTAAAAAGAAATGAATAGGGTGCTTAGGGGGTCTGTCCTCACCCTGCCAAGAGAAAAACTATTCTGATGATGATGAAAATGGGTAAGAGGCCCCTTTATCTGCCCCTTGGCAGATGCACACTGGGCCCATCCCTTGGTGAAGTTCAGGTGCTTCCTGCAAGGCAATTTCCATTTTTTCTTCCAAAAAAATGTGGGGGAACACCTTTAAACCCCACTTGCATTGTGTGGGTCCACACGAGGTTCAATCCAGGGAAATTATGATGGGGTGCTGAGTCCCCATTAATTTCAGTGGGAGTTTGCCTTGAATGGGGGAATTTGGGAGAGGCTGAGCCCGGGATTTGTGTGTGTTTGCTCATGGATCAGCAAGGCACACGCATCTGCAATTGAATATGCACTTTGTTAGGTTAAGAAACATTGCTTTATGCTCTGCAAAGCAAGTGAATAAAATCGAGGGGGAAATATACACTGTGTCAGCTTGGCTGTGTGGGAAAAATACTTTATTTTCTGTTGTAAAGACAAAGAGTACAGAGAGAATAAAAGCCGTGGTGTGTATGATCATCCTATATCAGCACATTAGTGAAGCACTGTGGTACCAGTCGTGTTGTGAACTTAAAGCCACCCCTAATTAAACTGTCTGCATCCCCCAGCATTTCCCTGTAATGATGTCAAGCCGTGCAGCAATTAGTTGTCTCTCTATGAATGTAAACACTGTTTGTAAATCATATAAATTTAACCTGCTTGGCTTCTTGAAAAGCTCCGAAAAGGGAATTAATTACTATTGTGGATTTTGGAGTTCTGATTTATTGAATCGTTTTTTGAACGCCTCGATCTAGTGTTTTCTGTGGTTCGTGGCAATTAATTTTGGGAGCAAAGGTAGGACTTATTAAAAATCTGGGATATCATTTGGGGTGGGACTAACGGTGTGCACGGAGGCGTGCAAAATATTTTATTGCACTAACACAACTGCTGGGGGTTTCTTTTAAATTGAGATTTAGTCCATTCAAAGGATGCGAGCACCCTGACCTTTCAGCGTTCTGCATTTTGCACCTCCTGTACTACTTCAAGCTAATTTGGATGTGAAGTTTGAATCCTGAAGAAAGATGCCCTTCTGCAGTAGTTCATCTTCTCTTTAGAGATCAGACTAAATGCCCGTGGCAATATGCTGGGAAACACAGCACATTACCATGAAATAGCTCCATTAGAGACAAAGAAATGTAAACAAAACAAACACATTTGCCACTGGTTTTAGCTCAATTATATTTCTCCTATTGATGGTGTTGCCTAAAATGAAGAAGTGCTCCAGACCTAAATTTAGTAAACCTTTTGTTGCAATTTACTCCAGCAAAACCTCTGCTGCTGGAGGTGGATGGTTTACCTGAGCCATCAGCTACATAGCACGTTTATGGTTATTGTATTTTACAGGTTGATAGATTTTTATATTCTGTCCAAGTCAGGATCTTACACCACCTGGTTTATTATTTAGTAATTTACAGTGCAGTCAGGCATGTTTGGTTTAATGTAGGATAAACTTATAAATCTATTGTTCCTCCAGTTGCTGGGGTTGGTGTGCAATGAACTACAGAGCTTGATGCGTACATACATTTCAGCTCTGCTTATTTTCTTTGATAGGGAAGCAGGCAATAGATAACACAGTGACAGTGGCATCCCAGGGGACAGCAAAATGTGAGAGCAACACACCGTCAGGTTAGTAGGTCATTATTGTATGAGCACTGAGCCATTAATTGACTACTGTACCAGGCTCAATCTGTGTCAGATTATGGCTTTTGGCAGCAAGAACTGTTATCTAATAGCTAACTTTGTTTCTTTACTGCCTTTTTATTAGGTTTTCGGATAAAATTATACCTAAAAAGGTAAATATATTTGTTGTGCTTTAAAAAAAAAACCAACAAAAAAAAAAAAAAAACAAGCCAGACAAACCAAACCAACATACAGAATAGTGGTAATGTCAATAGGTAAAAATTCCTGTGAGGGAGCAGCTAGCAGGGTGTTTTGCTAATATTTGTGAGTATTTTTTTGCAAACCTGAGCAGCCAGATACTTCATTTAGGGGTAATAGATATTATGGGTGCAAAACTATCAGGAATTGATAGGTGGTGCCTGAATTATTTTGTTAATCTGTGGCATTGGGTGGGAATAAGAGAATACCCAGGCTGTAACAACAACAACAATAAACATCATTTGTACAAACCTTGCTGCTTTCTCCTAAAATGTGCCTTAGAAAGAGGGGAATTGCCAGTCCTGGCATGGGAGATGGTCAAACAGGAGACCCAGCTCGTGGCAGAGCTGTGCCACCCTCCCCCAGCACCCGGCTCCTGCTGGAGCAGGTCCACTGCTGGGTGCAATAAGGGGAGAAATCAGTGATGTGAGGAAGATTTGAGGGAAATTTCATCTGTTCTTTGGCCACTGGCAGCAGGTAGGGTGGTCCTCAGCCACCTGTGTCCATCAGAGGGCAAATTCCCAGCTTTAACAGGCTGTGGGAGGCTGAGGGTGTCGGTGCTCAGCCCAGGGCTCAGGTGAGGCAGGATTTTGAGCTGGGTTTAAGGATAAATCCTGCTTGCTGTTCAGAGGTGATTTCAGGTTTCTGCCATCTTTCAGCTGAGATCTTTTGGAATTTGTCAGGCTGGGGCTGAGATGCTGTTTTAGCTCATCCCTTCACCTGCCAAATCCAAATCCAGGTGTTTCAGCCCAGAGGAGAGCGTGAGTTAAAAATTGCTCAGGTCTGAAAAAGGCTTTGTAGGAGCTGGGGTGGGTGGGATGGCCCTTGGTGAGGTGAGTGTGTGTTCATGGCCTTGGCTCTAAGCCAGCCCTCCCTCTGGTCTGTAACTCCTGAGGAACCCTCAATCCCAGCCCTGGAGGAGTGCAGGGATGCTGTGGCAGGGTTTTGGGGTGGGTTCCAGCTGTGTGGCACATCTGCTGCTGCTTGACAGTGCTGTTCATGTGATGGAGCCCCAGTTTCATTTCTGTCCTGACCCATAAATCGACCTGCCTGTGACCTTGAGCAAAATAGTTAATCCAGCCAGCCCTCAGTTTCCCTCTTTTGGTCCCCATTAAAAATGATTTGCTGTCCCAGGGTGTCGGGCTGGCCAGGAGAACCCAGGGTGATTGCTGATAATCATCAATATGGGAAACCCTGGGAGAAGGTGGGGAAGTGAGACAGAAACCTTTATTTCATTAAAATCGTATTTATATTGAATGCTATTACAGTTATTAGTTTGCAGATCCCATTTCTCTGCCACGTGTCTGAATTTGAATAATTTCCACCGTATTTCTCGCCCTGTTAAAAGACGTGGATAAAAATGTGCAACAATTGAGCTCTGAGCATTTCATCTCATTTTGTTATTCTGGGCTTTCTCCTTTTTCTTACAGCAAAATCATTTCCAGAAATTGGATAGCAACATGTAAAATACTTTTTTTTTTCAGGCAGTGATGGCTGATTACATTGATTCTACACAATGTAGGGCTCTTAATGGGGATTTCTGGCTCCCATTTGCTGTAAATTTCTGGTTCCCATTTGCTGCAAATTTCTGGTTCCCATTTGCTGCATCATGTGAGGAGGCTGTTTCTATGGTCTCTGCTGCATCTTGTCCCCCTGGCATTTTTTTCCAAACTCATTTGGAAGAATTAACTACCTTTTGCGTATTTAAAATTTGACTCCACGGAAATCGATGTACAAATAATTTTTATGGTTACAATAAGTAGGTTCCATAACACAACACAAATATCTGTATGTAAATCTTGCCTTGGAGGTAGCAATCTACTGTACATCCCAGTACTTATCCCACTTTCACACCTAATTTTCTTTGTGAATCACACATAAAACTCACATATTCTCCACTGTGCAATGAAATCATGAATTCTTAGCATGCCCACACAAAAGATGTTTCTCTGAGAATAATATCCATAACTATTTTTTAAGAGGAGGAAAAAAAAAAAGAAGCCGGGAAGGTTTTGGTGCACCATTTATTTTTATGATAATTTAAATATGTTAATGCTATACCTAAGAGTTTTATATACATACACATTTTGCATAAAGAAAAGCTTTTACTCCCGAAGCTTCACTTTGTGAGGTTGGGAGGGAGAGAGAGAAACCTGCTCAGGCATCTTTGGACACAAGATTAAACAACACCAGAAAACTCCATTCTCTCCAGACTTTTAACAACTCTCCTGTACTGCACAGCAGCTGAAAGACACAGATTTCTTTTTTCCAGCAGGTGTGTTGAAATTAACCCTCACAAATCTGTGGGGGTGTTTGATGAAAGGATCAATGCAGCCGGGATGCCCCTGGATCTGTGGGGAACAGCTCTGTGCTGGATGGAAATGCATTTAAATGGATTTTTGTCTCTTGTTCCCTCCTTCCTGGGATCGTTAAGGTTGGAAAAGCTCTCCAGGATGAGCACCCAGCCATGCCTTGGTTTTGATGTCAATGCCAGGGCCCCTTGTGGTCCCTCCAGGGACCCTCCTGGGGTTGCACCAGCTCTGGTCCCTTCCCCTCCCTGCACTTGAGGGGGTTTTGCTCAGGCCAGGTCTGAGGGGTAAATCCCTCCTCTGCAACCCTCACTGACAGGACAAAACTTCCCAGACTTGGTTCTCAGCAAACACATCCTGAGGAGGCTGCAAAAGATGAGCTTCTGCTGTTTTGCCTTTAATTGCAATACAGAAATTCTTGAAAAACAAATGCAAAGTTCAGTACAAGCAAAACACGGATCATTAATATCTATTAAAAGTAGGGGCAAAGTCATTTAAAAGCTTTATTTTCTTAATTTATGATGTGGCTGCTGTTGTCTGGGCTTTTTTAAAGTGGATCTATGTAACGGTAGGGGAATTTCCTGGAGGAAAACCGTGGTGCAATTAACCCTTGGTTGCAGTTAGACCTTGCTAGAACAGCTCTGAGGATCTTCATGGCTGAGCCAGCCTTGTGCAGGAGCTGGTCCTGCCCCCCTCCATGTCCCAGGGAAACTGGGGGGGCAATGTGGGTGTCCCCAAGTGTCACCTCACCTGGGTGCTGGCAGGGGACTCAGAGGCCTTAAAGATCTCTGCAAACCTGAACAATTCTGTGATTCCACAGCCACACCTCTGCTTTGGGTCAGGAAGTGGGGAAAGGGATGGGAGGTGCTGCAGGGGTGCAGGTGATGGGAGGTGTTGGTGTCCCCAGCCCCCAGCACAGGAGGGATTTCACCTGCAGCTTACAGGAGCTGCTGGCTTTGCTTTCAGGCAGAATTAACAACAAGGTGGCTGTTCTGTGGAACAGCACAGGATATGGGGGGTATTAGGACATAAAATTCACTCATTTTTCCCAGGATTATTTCCTCAGAAGTGAGAG
>VXAX01003035.1:513646-518646 GCA_013399835.1 Leptocoma aspasia | reverse complement strand
CAGGAATGTCACCATTCCCTGGGGAGCCTGGGCAGTGCCAGCACCCTCTGGGGGGAGAACCTTTCCCTAAATGCAACCTAAACTCCCCCTGGCACAGCTCCAGCCACTCCCTGGGTGCTGTCCCTGTCCCAGGAGCAGAGATGGAGCTGCCCCTGTGCTTCCCATNAGCCTGGGCAGTGCCAGCACCCTCTGGGGGGAGAACCTTTCCCTAAATGCAACCTAAACCCCCCCTGGCACAGCTCCAGCCACTCCCTGGGTGCTGTCCCTGTCCCAGGAGCAGAGATGGAGCTGCCCCTGTGCTTCCCATGAGCTCTGCCCTCAGTCTCCCCTTGTGCCAAGTGACCTCAGCTGCTCCTCGTGTGCCTTCCCCTCCAGGTCCTGCACCACCTTCACAGCTCCTGGCACTTCACACTGTCCCTCAGCAAGGGTGGCCTTCCTGCACTGGGACACTTTGGAAGCTGCTGCTGTCACAAAATCCCAGAATGTTTTGAGTTGGAAGGGACCCTAAATCCCACCCAGTGCCACCCCTGCCATGGCAGGGACACCTCCCACTGTCCCAGGCTGCTCCCAGCCCCAGTGTCCAGCCTGGCCTTGGGCACTGCCAGGGATCCAGGGGCAGCCACAGCTGCTCTGGGCACCCTGTGCCAGGGCCTGCCCACCCTCCCAGGGAACAATTCCTTCCTGATAAATCCACTTTCAGAGGATGCTCTTTGTTTCCTGCACTACGCTGCAAGTGGAGGCTCCACCTCAGAGCTGTGAAGGGCTGAGTGCTTAATATTCACCTCCTTCCATCCTTCTTCATCCCATTTGCATGCTGCAATTAAAGGAAGTAGTCTTGTTTGCATAGTGCTTTAAAAATGTTTCTGTCAGCAACAACACTGGGGTTTGAAGAGCGCTATCTCTCTAAGAGCAGAGCTAACTAATTGCATAAGGGTCACACCATCTGCTGCTAAAGAAGTAAATCTTCAGATGATGAGAAGTTAGGATTTATGGAAAACCTCCTGACAGGGATAGCTCTTGCTTGGGTGGTTGGTTTGTTTTTTTTTTTTTTTGCATGTTTTCTGTTGTTTTCTAGTAATTTTCTGTGCTTTGATTTTTTTCCCCTGTTTTTTTTTTTCTCAAAAGAGAAAAATGACAAAAAGAATTTTTTATTTTTTTAAAAAACTTGGGAGAGTCTTCATGGAAGGAAGGGCACATTTCTTAAATGAGAGAGCAGCAGATAATTTTGACCAAGAGTCTTCAGCACTGACTGTACCCATTGCATCACAGTGAATTTTTGAACTTATGTCCATAGAGACAATAAATGAATAAATAAATAAATAAAGGCCTTTTGCCACCCAAATATTTGTGAAAACCCACAGGACAAGAAGAATACGAACTGACATTTTTAGTCTTTACTAATTTTTCAGTAGAAAGCTCACGGAGCCAAAATTGTCTGTAGGTCAGTGTAGGATACTCAGTGCTTTCAGTTGAGTAAATTATGTTGCACAGAGAAGTTGTGGATGCTCCATCCCTGGGAGTGCTGGATGGGGGATTGAGCAACCTGGTCTAGTGTTGGAACAAAATTAACTTTAAGGTCCTTCCAACCCAAACCATTCTATGATTCTATAAATAAACAGATTTTTCACAACAGCTTCAATAAATGACTGAATTTTGTTCATGAACAAAAAGCCATTAGTGGCTCCTTTTTCTCATCAGACAATTTTCCTGTGCAGAGAATGTCTCACGTGGGTGTCATTGGGCTCATTTGTGTCTCCTAGACCCTCCCACAAGGTTCCTGTCAGAAATGAGCTGGACCAATCCCAGCAAACTGCACAAATCAGGATCATTGATGCTGAGAGAATAAACTTTGGGATTAACTCCAGCGGTGGGAAGATGAGAGCAAGACTGGGAGGTTCCTGGTTTAGATGCTCAGGAAATGTTTGTAACTTTACATTGTCACCAGAGAAACCCCTGTGAGGATTTTTAATCCAAGCTGGGCAATCCAAATGTGAGCCTTTTTCAAAAACACACCGAGTTTTTCCCCGAGAATCGCTCACTTGCAAACCAGCTCTGAGGGAGGAATATTTCCAGTGGAATTTTTAGGTGGTATATTTGATTTTGTTACATTCGTTTTCAGCAGAAGGCAGCCGGGAAGTGACGTGATGCATAAAAGAGCAGCGTGCTGGGAGCTGGTGTCTACAGGAATTTCAAAATCACAACTCTCCGATTTGCAGTGAGCCATGCAATGTTTTTAATCAGGGGAAGGAAGGAATTAATATATCCTCTTTCCATAAACCCTCGTTTGTGTTGTTGATAACAATAGTTAGAAATCTCAAAGCTGGAACAAACCTTATTTAAACAAGAATCTGTCAATTCTGCTGACGTTTTGTTTGAAGATGCAAATTTCCTCGCGGGGGCAGAGGCTGAGGACAGCCAATACTCACAGAGAGCTGAAGTCTGTGTGTGATTCCTGCAAGTCTGTCCCTCCAGAACTGGAGTTTATCATGCAAGGAGAATGAGGAGAGTTGGGGCTCTGTAAAATATATTAGTTTTCATATTTGTGTGCAGGAAATCACTGCTCTTCTGCATCAGGGGAAACGGCAGCACAAGTGCAGACTTTCCATAAGGCATTTGCTGGTTTTGTGCTCACTCAGTGGATGCTTTTTGGATCAGATATCTGTGAAAATTAGGTAGAAGATGATTCTTAGAACTCTGGCAATCCCCCTGTCTTGTATCCTTTCTGCTTCCCACCTCATTTCCCTGTGTGCCCATGCTGGGATAACTGGGCTGGAGGGGAGGGCACTGCTAGGAGCAGAGTGGAAATTCAGGTGGCAGCATGCTAAGAGATCCAATTCTGGTTTATTTGTAACTAAAGGTTGCCATCAGCTGAGACAAAGCAGCAAGTCTTCACTAAAAATGCTGATTGTAGAATCATTGAGGCTGGAAAAGTCCTTTGAGATCACCAAGTCCAACCATCAACCAGCACCACCAGCACAGCCACCACTGTCCTCAGGTGCCACATCTACACACATTTTGAACACTTCCAGTAGTGGTGACTCCACCACTTCCTTGGGAAGTCGATTCCAGGGCTTGATAACCTTTTCCATGATCAAAACACAGCCTTGTTTGGAGAACTTTCTCTCCCACAGGTTTTCTAACAACCTTTTGTGCCACATTTGCTGCGAAGCCCACAAAGGTTTTCTCTGCTGGAACAAGCACGTTGTAACCTCACATGCAAAGTTTGCTCTTGTGCAAAATGCTGATAAGTCTGTAAACTGAGGAGCCGGGGGGACGTTGTGATCTGTGTGTCCCTGATGTGTTCCCTGCGTGAGGCAAAAGAAGAGCAGATCAGCCGTGACAGGAGTTTCCCCAACTCCACGCTGGTGACTTTGTTTGGAGCATCAAGAATCACAGAGTCACAGAATCACGGAATTTGGGTTGGGACCTTAAACCTCACCCAGTTCCAGCCCCTGCCAAGGTCAGGGACACCTTCCATAGACCAGGTGGCTCAGATTTCCATTCCTGAAGCCTGATTGTCGCCAAACTGCCCCCATTTCCAAATGCTCTGTGGGATATTCAGCACAGAGCTGTTTTCTAACTGCCCTCTCAGCTTGCCCTGAAATTTGGCTCATTCCTGTTGGAGAAGGAATTTGAAGATGTCCCTGGGATGCCAATGGAATGAGCTGGATGTCCTCTGTGGAGAAGGCAGCACCACCCAGGCTCCTGGTGAATCCTCTCTAGACCACTGATGCCTTTCTGCCTGTTGACCTGAATTAAAAACGGCTGGGAAAGTCCTCACAAAATGTTTTGCTCACCAGAACAAAAAAAACCCAAACCCAGTGCCCCTTGTTGTCCATGATTCCCTCCAAAGAACTGCAGTAAAATCCCTGAAGGGAGGCTCTTGCTGATGGTTAAATGGTTAATGGTTCAAATCTTTGTTGCTCTGGTTCTCTGGGAAGCTCCTTAGACAGTCCTGAGCTGAAAACATCCCTCACTTCATTCTTGAGCACAAAAACTAATATTTCATACTGTATTTTGGACCTGATGTCCATTTTTTGGCTCAACTACCAAGCCAGAAATTGTTTTTAGATTTCCTCTTTGGCATTCACAAAGTTTTGCCTAAAACCCTCGGGGACTTGCTGAAAGAGATTTATTTATGTGCATTGCAAGGCGCCTGCCAAATAACTTCAGCTTCATGTTTTTTAATAATTTTCTAAATTTAAAAATTAATAAAAAGACTAAACTCTTGGTTTACTCGTTATTAATTATGAATATTCCCATCTATTTTGCCTTAAATATCAAAGATAAACAAAAGCTAAGATGCTGCTGGGAAGTTTAAAATGTTGGAAAATGATCTCTTAAAGTTCTTGAGGTTTGTGGAGTGTTTTCTATTATTTTGTGGGTTTCTCCACTTTATCAAAATTTGGAGTTCAGCTTGGAGACTTCCTTTCATAAGAGTTGTTGGCTAAATTGCTTCTATTAACTTTTGAAGAGTTTTTTTGGAAGTGTTAGAAGGAAAAAAGTGTTAACAAAAAGGCCACACTTTATGAACTGTGATGTTTTTCCTTTCAAAGTAGGAGGAAAAATTCCCAGAGTTAAGTAGGAGCAGGGCCAGATTTGCCCTTCTTTCCCATGTTGGAGCAGTCCTGAGGACAATGAAGTCCAAATTGGGCTTGATTTTTCTTTTAAACAGCAAAAAAAATCATTATTCTGGTTGTTTTTGTGGTTTTGGAGCACTGTGATCTGCTTCAGAAGTCTGGGACAGCCTTTGGCGTGCTCACTTCGAGTTTGCAATTTGATTTTTTATCATGAATTTAGATTCATTGAAAGATTAGTTAAAACTTACCCTGTTTGTATGATTTGGATGTAAATCATTGCTGGCTTTGCTCGGAGCTGAGCTGTTGTGCCACCAGTGAGGGGTGAGAGATGTTTATGTCCAACGTGCTAATGAGGGACAGATAATGGCATGGCAATATTTTTATTTATTAATAAATAAATACTATTATATTTATAATTAT
>VXAX01003035.1:446350-511772 GCA_013399835.1 Leptocoma aspasia | reverse complement strand
CAGGGACTGGGGTGGGACAGGGACAGGGATGGGACAGGGACAGGGATGGGACAGGGACTGGGGTGGGACAGGGACAGGGATGGGACAGGCAGCTGGAGAAGGGAGGTGGTGGCCTCCAGCCTTCCCCGGGATTTGGTGCTGCCTTTGGATCCTGCTCTGCTGGCTGGTGCAAGGGTGGTTCTGAGTTCTCTCTCAAGGAGAGGGAGTGAGTTTCTCTGGAGAAGAGCAGTGAGAGAGTCACCTTCTGGGTTACTTCTCAAATAAAATTATGTAAAAAAATTAAAAACCCTGGCACTAGAGAGTTCCAAACTTCACTGCTTTCTCCATTCAACACTTTTCATGTCCTTAAAAAGCCTTTCAAATAACCAAAGTGTGCTTCTTGCCTTTATGGCTGCATCACCCTTTTCCTGGCCAAACTGTGCCAGGGCCTCCCCACCTTCCCAATATCCCATCTAACCCTGCCCTCTGGCAGAGAAAAGCCGTTCCCCCTTTTCCTGGCACTCCAGGCCCTTGAAAATTTCCCTCCAGCTTCCTTGTGGCTCCTTTCAGGTACTGGAAGGCTGCAAGGATTTCTGCAGGAGCACAGGGCTGCCTGAATTGAACCTTTTCCACTGCCATGAAAAGTTGCAGCTGGATATTTGCTTAACCCTCTGATGAAGCTTTTCATTATCTTACCACTAACACACAGCAGAAAATGGAATCATTAGAGTCCAGCAGCATTCAAATGTAAACATTTGAATAATTTACACTTCCAGCCAGTGTTAAATAAAAGGTTTCAATCTCTGATGGAAACCTGACAATAAATATTCATTTCTAATTTTCAATAAGTAAACTTTATGACTTCTTAAAAGCCTTTTTTTTTACCTGGAGTGTAATGTCAATTTTGACAGTTGGGTACATTTGGGATTAAAATTTTCCCTCTGGTCAACAGAACGATGAAGAGTCATTATAAAAATTAAAAGCTAGAAGTAATTACAAATGTTACAATTAGGAGCAATTTTGGGATCTTGATGTGCTACAACCAACCAACACTGTGTCTTTCCCGTGAAGTTTTTCCTGAGGGACCTGAGAAAAAGAAGTGGAGGAAAGGAATTGCCTTGCTGGCTGCGGCCTGGGACTGGAAGGGTGCCAGCACTGAAATAATTTGGTGATAGAGGAGGCTGTAAGGAAGTTTCAGGAATGCCATTTACAGACACAGCTTTGGGAAAGAAGGTGAGATTTGCAGGGGGGAGCCGGTGCCTGCCAACCCTGGGAGAACCCTCTGTCCCCATGATCCATGTCTCTCTCAGTTTCCTCCACAAACTTTTATTTCCCGAGGTTTATGGGTCTGTAGTTAAAATCCACTCAGAGTTTACACTTGGTTTACACCAGGTCTCTGTCTACCGGAGTTTATTTTAACAGCATTTTTATGTGGCTCTTCTTCAGGCAGCTTGAGTTGAGCAGGACCCGAGGCGCAGCCGTTTCCAACGTGTCCTTTTACCACCAGCCTCACTTCTGGGGTCAATGAAGGTCAGGTGGGTCATAATTATGAGCACGGGCTCCCAGCACAATTAATGGGGTTTTTTCCAAGTGATTTTAGCACGTCGTTGTGGGGCAGCCAGAGTTTCATAAAATGCGTGGCTGCGACCGCACAGTAAACGTGTCTGAGATGCTTCATCAGCCCTGCTCACCTCACCCTGCTCCCCTCACCCTGCTCCCCTCACCCCTGCTCCCTGTCCTTCCGTGGCCACCACTGGCATAAAAAGCACTGGATTTGGGGAATTATCTTCCCTTTAAATCTTATTCTGGTTACAGTGTTGGCGATGGGCTTTGCTGTGTAATGCCCCTTCCGGAGTTTGTAGGAGTGATCCTGCTCCTTTATGGTACATAAATATCTGGAATATTGCTGCCGTGCAGATCCCAGCAATGTTCATTTGTCTGAGTTTCAGGTTGGGCAACACAAAATTTCTTTTCATCTGCTTTGAATTTGCGAGCGTTTAATTGATTGTGTGCTTTGAGTCCGAAGCTCTTGATCTGCCTCATCTCTGCTGATCAGGATTTTTTATACTGCATCACATCTCCTCTTATGGGCTTCCTTCTAAGGTATAATTGTTGTCTACCAATCTCTTTATATTTCATTAATAAATAGATTTCCAGCCTTCCTTTGATCATTCCTGTCATCATTCTCAGAGCTCCAGGGATTTGCACAGTGCAGTTTTCTTAGCACAAAGTAACCAACACTGCAGTCAGCAGTCCAGAACAATCTCCACTGTTAATTTATATTCCTTAGGATAGTCCCTACAAAAACTTCTGTGTAACGTGGCTGTGTGGTCCTGATTAACATCAGTAATCCCTGTGACAGAGCTGTTCAATACTCACCAAACTACTCTATGGGGGAAGGAAGCGAGAAGAGAAATAAAAAGTAAAGACATTTTTGAATTGCTCACGAGTAAAGACCAATCAGACTTTGCACAAAGGATTTAGAACAAAAACAATGAGACTTTCCAAATCTCCTGTGCTTAATTTTTTTTCCTGCGCTTAGGCTGGGTGGAATGTTTGTTCTTTGCATCAGTGGATATTTACATGGGAATGAGGGAGGAAGAGGAGGGAGGGGGACCACGAAGGAGAGAACCTCCTAAGGACCCCCTGCCCTCATCAGCAGCCCCTTTGGGGAGCTCAGCATCAAAAGGTGAGAGTTTCATTGCTCCCTTTGCGCTTCTGAGCTGTAAAAAATTTTAGAGGGGACTGAAACCTGACACTTTGCCGAGGTCAGACCCCTGACTGGTGAGCAAGGGGACAGGGATTGGGAAATCTCCTTTGTGCCAAGGTTTGCACTGCCTGAGTGTGGGCTCTAGTTGGGACACCGTGTGTCACCAGCACTTTAAATCTGAGGGGTTTGGCAGGAGTCTGAGTTACTGGAACATCCAAAGGGTGCTGTCTGTGCCAGATCCCACTGAGCAGGGCATGGCAGAGGAATGGGTCAGGGCTTGTTCCCAGGCTGCACATCGGTGTCCCCACTGCTGAACACTGGGATGTGGCACACTGGCTTATAAAAATAATAAAATATGACAAAGTAGTTTGAGCAACTTCCGTTTTCACAACCTCCTGCACAGCGGTATGTCCATGTAGAAAACCATGGGGTCATTCAGGGGTTTGGGTGGAAAGGGAAATTAAAGCTCATCCAGTGCCACCTCCCACTGTCCCAGGCTGCTCCAAGCCCCAATGTCCAGCCTGGCCTTGGACACTTCCAGGGAGCCAGGGGCAGCCACAGCTGCTCTGGGCACCCTGTGCCAGGGCCTGCCCACCAAGAAATGCTTTATATCCATTTATATCTGCAGTTCTGGGAGTGGAAAATTTGGTTTTAGACTGCTGGATCTGCCCTGTGCTGTTCCAGCCACAGCTGACTTCCATACACTGACCTCTGAAGATCCATGGCCAAACAGCTCCTCGTTTGCTTCCCTGAAAATGTACGGGAAACAGCAGGAAAAGAGGACTTTGGAATGCCCCTTCTCACAGCATTTACTGAGCTCTGGTCCAGAGGATCCCCCCAGCACTGTCATCTGTTGTCTGTGGCAGTCAGAGAATGGAGATGGGTATAAAATACTCTCTTTTAGCACTAAGCATGGATTTATTGCAGAGAGCAGCTGGCTTAGCCAAGGTACTGCCCAGCACCATGTCTTCTTTTCCCTGTTTTCTGGTCCCTTCCTTCCCTCCTGCCTCCTGGCATGTGCAACTAGAATATAGGTGAGGAAGGAGATGTGTGAATTGTTTTCCTTTTAGAGCAGCCTGCCTTTATTGAGATGCATTTGTTACCCTGGACTCCTGAGAAACACCTTGCCCTTTCCTTGCTCTGTTTTCCATTTCTCGCTCTTCCTCATCCCTAACTTTATTTTCTCTTTATTTTCCTTCTCCACTTTTCTTTTTCTTTACATCTCCTTCCTTTCTCTACCCGTGCTCATCCTTCTTCTCATCACTCACCTGATTTAGGGTAAAGAGAGCACATGTGAAGAGAATTGCCATGTACAAAAGTTAAGGATATATATGGGATCCTTCATAATGTGCTTCACTCAGGCTGGGGATAGTGAAAAGGTACGTTTTCCCTGAGCTTGCCAGCAGTGTAAACCATTCAATTGGTAACATAATACGTTTTTATGGTCTCTGTATAGCGATTTTCCATTTAAGTGTAAGTTAAATTGATGAATTCACATAGAGGCGTAGAGGAAAGTTTTTCCTTTTTCTTTTGTAGTATAAATTCTCCATGAACACTCCTGCCCTCCATTGTGAGTGGGTTTTCCTCCCAGCCATGCATGAAATGTGCCCTCAGGTTCTGTTACAAATAGGTTTACACTGATGTGTATGGCTGCTGCGAGCATTACGGTCTTGATCCTGCACTCATTGAAATCAATGGCCACGCTCCCCTCCCTGCAGGAGTGGGAGAGCAGAGCCTGTGGATCCCTCTGGGAATGCAAAAGACCTCATGGCTTTGTTTTTGGAGGCTTTTGCATCCCTTCTGTGACAATTGGTTTTTAGCTGGATGGATTCTACCAGGCAGGAGATGGTGGGAAGGTGGGGATCAGCCTCCTCTCCCAGGGAACAAGGAACAGGACAAGAGGAAACAGCGTCAAACAGCACCAGGGGAGGTTCAGCTTGGACATCAGGAAGAATTCCTTCATGGAAAGGGTGGTCAGCAATTGGAATGGGCTACCCAGGGAGGTGGTGGAGTCCCCAGCCCTGAAGGTGTCCAAGGAATGACAGGACCCAGTGCTCTGGGCTGGGTGACAGGGCGGGCATCAGTCACAGGCTGGACTCAGTGATCCTGGAGGTCTTTGCCAGCCTCAAGGACTCTGGGATCTTGTGATATCCTTGTCTTGTGACACACAACATTCCCGTTCCAGTGCTTGCACAGGCAGTTACTCAGGAATTTTTCTTTCTAGGTTCTCCAATTACAGAGTTTCTAGTTCTGTTCCTGTTGGCTTGGGAGATCTGCTACTTGAGCTGAGACCTTTTCCTTCCATGAAAACGAACTGGCATTGTGCCAGGGGGGGTATGGAAGTGGGGCCTTCCACAGAAACAGGAGTTGCTGCAGGAATGGCAATTGCTGGTCACTGGGTAGGAGATTTTCCCAGTAACTTTGCTGTTGGGGTGTCTGCCTTTCCCAGGAAATGTAAAACATCACCATTTGTGCTCTCAAATGGGATCCAATGAGAGTTTCAAAGTGTCTGGTCATATTTCAATGGGGCTAAGCTATAATTCACCTGTCTATAATACATTAATCAAACTTATTCTCTGCACTCTGTTTCCTAACAGGGACTCACATATTTATTTTCTGTGCCAGCAGTGCTGTATTTCACAGGAATTCTAATATTGCAGCAGTGGTTAAAGAATCCTCATTCGTATGGATTTGAGCTGCACTTGGCTGAAAAGTGCCGTAAGAAGTGAGGGCCTGCATGGTTACACAATATTAACTAAAATATTGGGTTAATTTTTGCCGTACTCAGTGATGAGCAGATCTTGGCATGTCCCTGAAACAGAGTTCCAGAGGATCCACTCACGTGAGCCTCATTTTGGTCTCCAGGTTCACATGAACATCCAAGACAGGATTAAGCTCATTCTGTGCAAGCACCTGGTGAATCCATTATTATTCAGAATATCCTCTAGCAGTTTTTTGTAATCACCTGAAGTTTAGAACTTAGCAGTGAAGTAATCCCCTGAACTTGGGTGGTTTCTTGGTGATGAGTTGAAGGACCTCATCTGCAGCCTCAGGGATGGAGCAGGAGCAGGGGGATGCCACCAGCTGTCCTGGAATCAGGATGTGGATGGATTCCTAAGGATGGTGGTTAATTGCCTTGCCCCTCTACCCCTCAAACAACTGATTAGGGAATGATGAGTTCATTCAGACAACCCAAGCAGCCTGGGCTGGTGGAAGATGTCCCTGCTCATCACAGAAGGGTTGGGCTGCATGACCTTTAAAGGTCCCTTCCACCCCAAATCTTTTATGATTTCCTGATAATTTGTGCTGACACGTTCTTAAAAATGAAAGAAAACTCATGAACATTTGTCTTGAGACACGTGAAACATTTGACCCAGCCCCACGCTGGCCGTGTAGGGTCTCAGGGTTACCTTCCCCAAAGCTTTAGTGCTGTCTGTGTACCAGAGCCTTGGAGGGGAAATGGGTCAGTCTTTTGTTTTTAGAGGGAAAACTGAGCCTGGCGGCGCCTTTGGCATATCAATAAAGCCAGCAACAATAAAAAGGAACAGTGTTCATTATACTGCTGTGTGGGGAGTTTCTTTAAGAGTTGGGCCCTAAATGGTTTTTAATCCCAGGATGCACTGATTGTGATAATGTGGAGAGGCAAAGCAAGCATCAGTTATAAAATCATTGCAAATATGAGCGGAATAAAAAACAGTCAAAAGGATCTTGTTACAATTTCTGCTTATTCCACAAGGGTTTAAGGAAAGTAAAATAGGCAATGATTTTGTTTGGGACTTGTTTATGAAAGATTACTTTTTGTATAGGTAAGTCAAAAGGTTAAGGAAGTAAACAGAATTTAAATATAGTCAGTTTTAGTAATTTTTTCTGTTGTTTGCCTTAACTGCTTCCTAACATCATAAAAAAGCCTGCAGCACTCAGGTGGAAAGGAAAAAAAACCTCAAGCCAAGAAGAAAAACCCACACCAAGCTGGCTTAAAGAAGTAAAAGCTGTAAAATGTAAGATATGGCACACCTATAAACTATAATTTTGCTTTTCAGCCAGCAGAAGTGCTGTAGATCTAAAATTACAATAAATCTCCAAATGTCCAGCATTGATTACTTCAAGCTTGTGGCTTTAATGGACAACAGAGCAGCACATTATGATGCCATGATTAAGGAATTGTGGAAAAGAGGGAGAGTGATTTTGGACTTTATTTTGGCACCTAGCAGAGCTCAACGTTACCACAATTATTGGTTTTCTGAAATATGTCCCTATGCATTATTCTGATCAGATTACTTGCATTGCACAATCCTCTGGTGAATAACAGGACAATAGCACAAAATAAATCTCTCTCTGAAATTTAATCTCCATGTCTGTAGACTGGCAAGAAGAACATCCACATCCCTCTGATAAGAAGTTGTATATTTTCCTGAATGGTGGTATATTTTTGTTTTATAATTGTCCTTAATGTAAATTCTCCAGCAAGAAAGCAGTGATGTCAAAGATCTCAGAGGAAAGAAGGGTTGAAATATGGGTAAAGTGTTCCCAAAAGCTCAGCATGAAGAAACCCTAATTTTCTTAGTAAACTACAGGGGCGGGTGAATTTGGTGGCTTACAGAAATCATTAACCTTTCCCCTATTATTGGTGCTCAGTGTAATTTGTTTGATAATCTTCTTCCTCAGTGAATAGCAGTCCAGCTTATCAGCTAATAAAATATCCTCTTGTGCTGCTGCAAGGTTTGGCACATGGTGGATATGAAACAGATGACAGCAGAGCAGAATTACCTGCTCTTTTTGAGGTCCACCTCTAAGCCAGGGATTGGGAAGGAGCTGGTATTCATGGACTGAAGGTTGAGAGTGTGTTTATTATTGCTCATCCTCTGGGCTCCGTGAAAAAGCTGGAGAATAATTGTTATTTTAGGAAAGCAGAAAATATGCTGAGTTTTAAGCACTTGCACAGGGTCAGAAATAAACCCTCACAAAAGTGCAGATGCTCCCTAATCCTTGAGACACCCATCAAAGAGCCTCCAACTCACCCAGGGATCAACATATTTAGACAAGTCCATGCTGAGTTGTGTCTCTAAAACTGAGTTTCCAGAGGCTGCTCTTGGATGGGAATGCACCAAACACAGGTGGGAATTCTAGGACGGATTTGAAGTGGCACCTGCAAAGCTGTGTGGGTTTTTGGGAAGCACTGAGCTCAGCAGCAGGATGGGATATGGCTCCTCATGGCTGTGACTGTGTCCCCCAGGTAGTCCCAGCTCAGTCCCAGGCTCATGTAGTGAGCAGGACATTGTCAGTGGGAGGTGGCCCAGCCCTGGTGGCACACTGGGCAATCCCTCACTTCTGCAGAGCCAGGTATGAGCTCAATTCACAACTGAAAATCGGATTTGGGAGCTTTCAGTGTCCCTGCCTTGCTTCCATGGGCGCTCCCGTGGCTGCCAGTGCTGCTCCAAAGGCTGGGCTGGAGCTCTGGGTGTGCTCACCTTTTGGGGTGAGGGTGTGTGGGCAAAGGTGTGGGTGGAAGCTCACCCAGCAGTGCTTCCCTGGCCCTGCCTCTGTTCCTGCTCTAGCCATGCCTGTGCTGCTGCCAGTTAAATCCGGCTGGAAGAAGAGATGGCTTTTTGGTTTTTTTTTGGTGCTGTGTGCCTACTTCACCCAGAAATTGTGGAGATTTTTGAATTTGTGAGATTCAGGACTCAAGAATCAGATATGAGTGAAGTTTAAGCTGAGCTCATCAGGATCCATAAACTGGCACTGCTCCAAGGCAGCACCATTCCAGCAGTGCTGTGCTGGTTTGCACTGCTGAAGGCCTGACCTTTCCATGATGTCTCTGTCCATACAGAGTAGCCCCTTTTCCACATATTTCTCATTCCTCCAAAACTATTTTTTCTCATCCGTCTTTGCTCTATTTTGTTTCCAACAATTTCATTTTCCATCAGTTTTCACATTTCACTGCTCAGGAGTACTGTAAAATATCCATTTGGAATTGTTTTGCTTATACTATCTTAAAATTTGCAATTAAAAACCTTAATGGTATTTTTTCAGAAAGTGTTTATCAGAGTTAATCATTAATTATCACAGACTCTACCCACAGCTGATTAGTACTGTTTTGTTCTCTTCTTCCCTCACCTCCCTTCCCTCCTCTCTCTTCTTACTGCAGCGATTTAGGCTCTTTCCAGACTTTCTTGTGGCAGCACAGGCAGTGATGCTGAAGTGGCTGTGCCTGTCCCTTGTTGTGTTTGCATGGTGCCACCTCTCCAGGTGCACTGGTACCTTACACAAAATGAGTCACCACTGTCACTGCTCATTCTAGTGTGAATTAGGTGGATTCCTGACTGGGAAACTCAATCTGAGCTGTTCCCTCGGTGTCATTTTTAAGGCACAGTCTGTGAAGTGGCAGTGATGAAGAACATGAGTGATGGTGTTCAATTTTGCCTCTTCCAGGAGTGCTCTGGTGCCATCCAGAGCAACCACCTCTTTGTTCTCAGGCTCTTCCCAACCACCTCTTTGTTCTCAGGCTCTTCCCAACCATCTCTTTGTTCTCAGACTCTCCCAGCATAGGAAGATCCCAGCTGATGACATTTTTCCATTTGCAGTGCAAGCAGCCTGGCATTTTCGTGGATGAAATCCTGCTCCTTTGAGAGTTCAGAGCGGATTTGGGCATGGGGGAATGGCTTCAAACTGCCAGAGGGCAGGCTTAGATGGGATATTGGGAAGAAATTCTTCCTTCTGAAGGTGTGGCTGCCACATCAGGGCAGGTTGGACAGGGTTTGGAGCAACCTGGTCCAGTGGAATGTGAGGCAGTGAAATGGGATCAGTTTTAAGGTCCTTCCAACCCAAACCATCCTGTAATTCCACGATCCTACGAACCCAAGGTTTGATGGTGTCCTTTGGACCAGGTGAGGATGCCAAAACGCTTGGTGGGGCTGTGCCAGTTTTGGTGATCCCCGGGTTTGTCCGGGATCCACATTCACTTTGTCTGTTCCAACATTTCACCTGTTACCTGCGTGTGTGAAAGCATCCAGGTGCCTCCCTGTCCTTGGAGAGTGGGAAATCTGCCTCGTTTATCCCACAGAATAACATTTACCCTGCAGAATAACATTTATCTGCAGCCAGCACAGGTTGGTTGTCAAATATTTGTTTGAAATAAAAAAACTTTAGGATTTCTGTAGCAGGAAAGTGCAACTTTGTTGTGTTTGGAAAGGTGTTGCAGAGTGAAACGATGCTGCTGCTTAAGGTGATTGTAAATCATCCTTTCATCTCAAAAGGACTGAGTTTCAGGTGCTAAATTTCCAGGAAAAAAGAAGTGTTGTAATTAAATATAAACATATTCAAATACAGATGATTTGACTTCTGCTTGTCTGGTTGTTTTATGGTATTGCCTTGTCCATGGCATTGAAAAATCCTTACTAGACATTATTTGTAATTATATTTTTATCATAGATGTGAGCTTTCAATGAGGGAAGGTAATGCATATTCCTTAAATTTTTTTAATACTTTATAATAATAGTTTACTGAGCGTTAAGGAAGAAACTGAAATTCAGAAACAGGGGGACAATGCCTAGAAAAAAATATTAATGTTGATTTCAGTACTTTGCAGCACTCAACATTAGTAACAGCTGGACTTGTGTGTCTATTTCACTGGCAAATACTCAAATCACAGAGAACTGGGCTTAGTTCTGTCATAATTTCTGGTTAAATATGTTTTATAGCACTTAAAATGTTCAAGGTTCTTTACTAATCTAATTTTCCAAAATACCCAGAGTGGCCTGAAACTTAGAAATTCCCAGCAAACGTTTCAGTAGAAATATTTTATAAGTTCCCAAAATTAAATATACAACGTCGATGCTTAAAAAATGAATCAGCTCAGGGAAATTAAATAGGTATTTTCAAGATCTTAATTTCCTAAGTCTTAGAAAGATTGTGTACTTAAGACTTAGCTAATTCAATGGCAAAGGGCACCTAGATTTTAGGCAAACAGTCTTGAGCACATCAAGAGTCAAGAAACACCATTTAGATGCAGGCAATAGGATTGGCACATTGGGATGAGGAGAAGACCTTCAGGACTGGCATAAAAAGAAGAAAAAAAAGCGATAATTTAGCAGCAATTCAGAAGCAGAAGCTGTTTGGGTTTTTTTTATGCCACATGCTGTGGTAGGATATGTGGAATTTCTCTGCAGAAACGGTTGCAGAGAGGGAAAGAAGAAGAACAAGCCAACAGGACGAGTGGAAATGGCCTTAGGCTGCACCAGGGGAGCTTGAGGTTGGACGCCAGGAAGAATTTCATGGTGGCAAGGATTGTCAGGCTTTGGAATGGACTGCCCAGGGAGGGTTGGAGTGCCCATCCCTGGAGGTGTCCAAGGAATTCCTGGAGGTGGCACTCAGAGCTCTGTGCTGGGGATGAGGAGGGGTTTGGGCACAGGTTGGGTTTGATGGTCTCAAAGATCTTTTCCAACCTCAGTGATTCCGGGATTCTTACCTGCCCGACTCCTCTGGCGTTTGAGGATTCATCCTTTTGACTCTCTGCCTCCTCCTCTAGGCTTTCTCTGCATCTCTAAATTCACCAAGGCCAGCTGGGAGAGGCTTGTTAGGGCTGCCTGGGGATACACATCCTTGTTATTGCTTCTGAGACTGCTGGGGAGGTTTCATGCAGGCAGGAAGGGGACACTGGCCAGGAAGAGGAGGGAAGAGACGTGCAGAGTGCCAGGAGAGTTCCTGTGGCCGTGGGAGCACGGAGGAGCTGCCTGTGGATGGCAGGTGGTAGCAGACATCTCCTCTGGAGCCAGAGGGGCTGAGTGGGAAGCCTGGAGATGAGGCTGCCTTGGCCACAGCCCAGCTGAAGCCCGGGAGATGGTTGAGTTCAGCTGGGGATCAAACCTGCAAACGTGGAGCTGCTCTTGTGCCAAAATGCTTCACCTCAACCTCAAAGGATGGCTCAGAGCCGAGGTCCCAGAGAATCCCAGCTGCCCATGGCTGTGTGTGAGGGGCCTGACATGAGCAAAGTGCCAGTGGAGCTGGTGCTGGCAGTGGTCCCCAGCCCTGCAAGGTCAGGCTGTCACCTGCGTTCCTCCTCGGACATTGTTTCTGTAAAGCTCGGTGGGTGCGCTGGGAAAATCTGAAATAAAGCCACCACCAAGTACTATGCAGAGGGTAATTCCCTCGTAATTTGTTCATATTTTAATCTCTATTCATCACAGGAGAAATGGAGGAAAATGAGGGGTGGCTTATCAAGAGTGAAGCATCAAACCAGTGGCAGACCTTGCCCACATTTGGGCTGTCCATTGGGTGCTCCATCCCCTTGGCTGATTTCTCCAGTTTTTCCTTGCTGGCCCATCATTCCTCTGCTCTGTTTTTGCCAAGGCAGGATACAAACCTCTGTTTAACAGAACCTACCGTGCAAAACGAGCTCTTTCCGTGTTTTCTCCCGTGTTTATCTTTGGCAGCTCGTTCCTGCCTTGTCCCTGAGTTCAGTTACTCATCAAGCTCATCAGAAGTAAACAGGGCTCGTTCCTGTGCTGCCCACCCAACATCCCTTTGTGCTACCAAAGGTGGCAAAATGTTCCAGCAGGGAATATTAGGTTTGTGCTTTTTTTTTTTTTTTTTTTTCCTTTAAAAACATCTGAAAAGGGAAAAAAAAAAAAAAAAAAAAAAAAAAAACTGGGGCGGGGGNAAAAAAAAAAAAAAAAGAACAATGCGGCGCGGCGGCGTCCACGCAGACAGTTTAACCCTTGGGTCAGCGTGTTTGTATTTCACTTATTGGATTGTTAATAGATTTTCTTCATTTGTGCCAGACATTGTGAATGATGTGCTGAGGCCTTTCTATTCCTTCACCGTGGTCCACCTGTAAGAAGATAGCGTTAAAAGCTGCTGGAGTTTCTACCTCTTGACAACATCCCAGCTGTAGGCTCGCAATAGCAATCCTCCCGTGGCAGTTTTAATTATCGGCCCCGGCGATACCATCAGTAAGTGTGTAATTACGTGTCACTTTCCTGGCTGTTGGGTATGAAAAGTGGAACCAGTGAGATGATGATCGTTGAAGCTGTAGACTCATATTTAAACAATTCAAATTGTGTAACTGGCAGTGTCATTAAACAGAGAGAGTCTGACCCCAGCTGTCAGTTACTTTTCCTTATGCAGATTTTTTTTCATGCTGTCTGTCAAAAGAGCTCCATGGGCTGAGATGGGACGGGAGAGGCAGAGGAATGCAGGAGAGCTGCTCTCCTCCTCTCCTGCCAAGGTGGTCTTCTACCCTAAATAAATATTGCTGGAGAGATTGTAAATAAACGTGGGACAACGCAGGAAATTATATAGACTTTGGTGATGAATAAACAAAGGGAGACTATCAAACACAAAGTCGAGCGCTCAAAAAATATGAATAAAATGGGACTCATTAGCCTGAACTTAAAGAACAAGGCTTATGGTAATTTGGGGGATTCATTACTGAAGGATAAAAATGGAATCATTTTCATTTCTCCCTTTCCACCAAAAAATTTTTGAAGCCGTGGCATATAAAGAAATGACCTGAAGGTTATTATTATTATTATTTAAATCCATATATGTACACACACATATGTATTTATATATACGAGAGTGACAAGCATGCACGTGCATACATATCTTACATATCTGCACGAGTAATAACAATTTTTGAATATTGCCCTCAAAAATAATCATTATAATATGGATCCTTTCAATTTCACTTCAAAGTCAGCAATGTTTAAAGTGTGCAAAGTACCAGAAACTTGTCTCCTGGCCAATATATGCTAAATAGATGGAAAAAATAAATATATGTGCATAGGAGTTGGCAAGTAAAGAATATTTTTCTCAGTGAATTGAGTCAGAAATTTATAAAATGACAACTCTGCTGTCTGAAGACAGGCACAAGTGGTTCGACTGGGAATTTGGGGTTGGCATGCCAAGAGTTAATTTTGGAAAGACAAGGAAATAAATTGAACAGTACTTAGGAAAAAAGAAAAATAAAAATAATAAAAAATAAAAGATTGGAGGTTAAACAAACATTAATCTGTGAAGACACAGAAGAATGTTTCTTTATTTTTAAAATGTTTACACTTCTCAGAATAAACCCATAAGACACCTTAATTTAAAGCTTTGGAGTTCACATGGACTCCAGCAGCAGCAGTGGAACAACAGAGGCAGGCTGGATGTCTAGCCTTTGAAAAAGCACAGCATCAACACTTGCTTTTGCAGATTTTAAGGGGAAATATATTCATTTTGTGAGTGTGTGCGTGTGTTTCTGTACATATCTGTATATAAAAGCTTTGCATATATTTCTTGTTTCAAAGACAATGCCACGGAGCAGCGCATACAGGAGTGCTGGCTATATTAATTGCAGCAGTACTTTCATACTTGAAAGTAATAAATAGGCACATATTAAATCCTCTAAGGATTAATTTGTATTTTATCAGCTGTGAAAAGGGCAATTTTTTACATATCCAGACTTAAGAGGTAGCCCTATTAGACCTTCATTGGAAAACAAATTCTGCATATATTTTGCACCAGGGCTTTTTATTTTCTTTCTTTTACTCCCTTTTCCTCTTTCCCCCTGCCTTTTTAAAAGCCTCGTGGTTATGTAATGTATGGCTGGGGAGGAGATGGGCTGTGGTGCTGTGGACAGACAAACTCTGCCCCAGTAAATTTGATAAATTCGGGTGAGTGGCCAACAGAAAGCCCAACAGAACCCCCCACGCTGAGTCACATCCAGTGCCTCACTTTTCCCTGGCATTTGAAATACCCAGTGCTTAAGGCCATCCAGTTTGTGACCCATCCACATCGATGCCCTCACAGGTCTCTCCCGAGCTCTACTTACAAATTATATTTACGAATTATTTGTTGCTGCCACTAACGAGGAGGTGCAGGGGAGCCCCCCCGGAGCAGGAGCCGGTTTTTGCATGCCAAACAACCATGTCTCTTTGTCTTTCATGGAGTCGTCTGTAGGGTGGAGGATTTTCAAGTTCTGTGTCTGTCCTACTTGCATGTTAGCTGCAGGCGATGTGCATCACAGGGAGGAGGCAGTCCCTCGGGGACGCCCCACTTTTCTGCATTTAGTTGCTTGCTTTGAAAGCAAAGGATGCTAAAAAAATTAGCTCTTTTCGGAGTGTGGGATGACTCGTGCACAACAAACAGACTCGGAGTTGAAGGCTCCTGTGTTATTTCTTTTTTTTTTTTTTTTTTGTGTGTGTGTGTGAGTGTTGGAAGGCAAGTTAGGATTTTTAAAGGGGCACTGCACGTTTTATTTGTTCGCAAAAGTCTTGAGGTGCTTCCAGCAGATGTGGGGTGTTGGAGCTCCTGTGTGTGAGGCTGTGGAACTTCTCTTGGTGGGGGTGAGAAGGGACTTGGAGGCAATCAGCAAAGCTGACCCCGAGTGCTTTGCAGCATTAGAATCCTCAGAGAATCATGAAGGTTGGAAAAGATCTCCAAGATCATCAAGCCCAACCTCAGTTGCCTGTATCCTGAGCTCTGCCCTTTAAGCTGGGCTTTATACGAGCTTTCCCACATGGGGTTTGTCAGTGCAGTTAAAATCAGTTGGGATGCATTGCTGCTGCTTCCCAGCCTGGAATGTGGGAGGCCAGCATCCTCAGAGCTCCTTCCAGCTCCAGGCTGCACCTCACTTCAAGGTTTCCCTAGTCCAAAAGTCCACAAAAATTGTCACTAACCTCTTTTTATAGGGAGGAGCAATTAAAATGTTGACTCACAAGTGATTTTCTCTGAGTCTGAAAGTTTTCCCAAGCAGCATAAGCTGGATGAAGGATCACCAAACATTTGCTTTTCAAAATTCCCTGCACATTTCCAGTTCATCTGAATTCTTCTTTT
Organism: Leptocoma aspasia; assembly: GCA_013399835.1. Taxonomy (NCBI): domain Eukaryota; kingdom Metazoa; phylum Chordata; class Aves; order Passeriformes; family Nectariniidae; genus Leptocoma; species Leptocoma aspasia. Next base: position 496,267 of record VXAX01003035.1, on the reverse strand, counting down.
ATGGAATTGATGGGGGGAAAAAAAAATGGTTTCTATGGGCTCTTGAAACAAATCTGCTGTTATCATCTGTGCTGGCTTTGCCTGGGTGCTCTGGGCTTGTTCGAATGGTGAAGTGGTTGTAGACAAAGCCATGGCCACAGGAATGGTGGCCCCAGGAGTTGTTTATGGACTGGGACAGCTGAGGGGCTGCCCAGTGAAACCCCTGGGGCCCAGCTGTGACCTTTGGCTCTCCTCTCATTGTCAAATCACCCAAACCCAACACTCACTGGTGGGACCCTCTAAATGAGACAACAGCATTATTGTGACCCCCTACTGTTAACTGTGAAACCAAAGTTCAGAGTAGTATCTTGCTAATTATAGCAGGCACTCCAGGATTTTCTGCTTTCCTGTTTTAAAGCAGTATCCAAGCCTAGTTTGGGAAAAATATCTATTTTTGCCTTATGACACCAGCACAACCACTACCGTTTTGGTATCAAAAGAATAAAACCAAGCTTTACTACAAAGATAGTAATTTTGGATAAAGTGGAATAAAATCCAGTGGAGTGTGGGGCCAGGGGAGCCTTTCCTATGTATGATTTCAATCAGGAAGTGGAGCTGCAGTGAGGCATGTTCTGCTGTGGAACGGCAGCCAGCTGTCTCCCGACTTCAGCACCGCAGGAGGTTTAAATTGGATATTTGGAAAATTTCTTCATGGAAAAGGTTCTCCAGCCCTGGCACAGGCCACCCAGGGGAACGGTGGAGCCACCATCCCTGGAGGGGTTGAAAAGCTTTGCAGGTGTGGAACTTTGGGATATGGGTGAGTGGTAGCCTCGGAAGTGCTGGGGAATGTTTGGACTTGATGGTGTTAGAGGGGCTTTTCCAACCTCAACTATTCTGTGATTCTCCGTGTTTTCTTCACAAACTTATTTTCTTTCTATTAAATTGGACTAAATTTATGACTGCTTTAGGACAAAGTATACGACTTTCTGACTTTATCAAAGAACAAAATTCAAGCAGCCAGGACTGAGAGCTGTGCTGGGTAGTTTGCAGTGTTCCAGTGCTCCCTCAGTGTCTGTTCCTCAGTGGGTGTTTTCCCTTTCTGTATTTTCCACCCTTCCCAAAGCCATGGCTTATTTCTCCCTCTGCTTTTACTCCGAGCAGAGTGAACTTGGATGACTCATGTTGCAAAGAACAGCAAAAAATAAAAAAAATCTTCACTTAATATCGAAAACTATCTTGAAATTATGAAGCAGGAGATGTACTTTGCTTATCACAGTGGAAACCTATTAGACAAGTACCCTTGGTGCATGGAAAATATATGCTTTTAACAGTTTTAATCCTTTATCAATTATTCATATGGGAAGGTTTTGCTGTATTTGTTCAGTATGTTGGATGGAATAGCAAGCACGACTTTATTTGTCTAACAGTTTTGTTCCAACTGTATCCGATAAGATATTTAACACCCCCAAACATATTTAATTTAAGAAATAAAAAGCCATTCTTTCTGTGGGGTTTTCCACATCATTCTTCTTTATTACACCAGGTTTTGCTCATCATACCATGTTCCTCCTCAGAGGACAGAGACAAATAACCGTTCCCCGCAAGGACAAGGTGTGTGTTGAATGCATTTTAAATGCTGCACTTTGTTATGATTGCAACCAACATTTTAAATATGCTGCAATCAAATTCCAAAATGACACGAGAAAAATGACATCAGAGAATAAATCTATTTGGCTGTGCAGGCAACAGGAATGTTGGAGCTGGAACATGCTTAGCTTGAAAGTTAAAGATTGAGTACAATGTTTATTTTATTTGCTTAAGAGAGGCAAGGCTAATTCATCCCTGTTGTGGAAATCAATGGATTACAGTATAAATATACTCTTCAAATATATTTGTCATATTACATGAGTTAAATAGCATTACCTAAATATAGTTTAGCTTTTAAATATCACATGAGATTACTGATTTGCTTTTACATTGTGCTGGGTTTGTTTAAGCTATTCCAGGGTCTCACCCATGGCATACGTAACAATTCTGCCTATGGAACTCGAGCCTGGAAGAGGGAAATCAAAGTCAAATGAGCTTCCTGGTGGAAGCTGGGAACTTGTACAGCTGGCAAAGCCTGGGACAGCTGATGTAGGAACATTTTGTTTCTCCTAAATGGGCTTCCAGCTAGGCTGGAAAGTCCCTCGAGTGGTCATTTACTGTATCATGGACTCTTTCCTTGTGTTTCTTACAGGTATAGAGGCACATGAGCCATTGGATGAAAGATCTTGGAGGAAAAAAAAATCCCATGCAGCTTCTTGCTAGGAATGGTTCAGGTTTTGAGAAGGAAACATTTTTATCCTAGTAGGATCATCCATCCCTGGAGTCTATTAAATACTTCAGGAGTTTCTGGGCAGAGCCATGCAGTTTTCTGGCTGTGTTTTAAGGTATTGGCTCCTGTTAATATTGGTATGAATATTCCTTATCCATCTTTCTGAAAAATTCCCTGTAAGGAAAATAAATGATGTCTTACACACAAAGTTTTAAAGTGACTGTGGCTGAGATGATGGATTTAGCTTCTCTTACGTGAAAACCAAAAAAAAAAGGTAGGAAATAAAGTGGTATTTAAAAATGGGATTTGTTTGCCTTCAAAACTGTAGCTGTAGTTTTCTCCAAAGGATTGGAGCTGAGCAGGTGTTGCCTAGGTAGGAAAATTTCACTTAAAGGTCTCTGAACTGTCCCAAACTGAAGTCCTTTCTCATCCATAACGTAATTTAGCCCTTGACAGATATATAGAGCTCTTGGAGCTTTCTGTTCTTCACAAAATCTCCTGAGCTTCAAGTCTCACTGACCAGATGGGTTGTAATTTGGCCTCTGACATGGCACAGTCCTGCTGGAGGGTGAAAATTACCTGAACTGGCCAACGCCGAGGTCACACTCTCGTCTCCTTAAAGTCATTTTCTTTTCTCAGGCTCCTGCCTCCCATCTCCCAGCACACGGAGCTCTCTTTTCTGCATTTTGAGTAGTGCACAGGAGCGAGACGTGGAATATTTATCCCCTCAGAAGTCAGATATTATACTTAAATGTCTTAAGCCTCTGCCACACATCAGTCACAGGATTGATTTAGCCTTAGTGATACCTGACTCCACGAGTAGGAAGCTGAGATTGCCCCGTGTAGGGTAGATTGGAACACTTTGTACTCTGTCAGGTGTCAGAAACTGCATAGAAATGTGCTTAATTAACGAGAGCCTTGAGTGCTTTTCCAGGCTGGGAGTTCGTGGCAGAGCAGAAGGGACAGGTGACATTACAGAGGGGGTCTGCTGCAGGCTGCCCCAACCAGGAGGATGGGGTGAGACCCTCCACAGGCAAGAGCAGCTTCACAGTCACAGGTCCTGGTCCTCAGTAGGGACTTCACCCACCCCTGCTCCTGCTGGAGGGACAACACAGCACATTAGGGGAGGTGATTGTCCCCTTCTGTCCCCTTCTGTCCTCCTGTGGTGCACCCAGCCTGGAGCACTGCAGCCTCCTCTGGGCTAACCAGCACAGGGGTGATGTGGAGCTGCTGGAATGAGTCCAGAGGAGGTCACTGAGATGCTCTGAGGGCTGGAGCCCCTCTGGAGCCAGGCTGGGACACCTGGGGGGGCTCACCTGGAGAGGAGAAGCTCCAGGGAGAGCTCAGAGCCCTTCCAGGGCCTGAAGGGGCTCCAGGAGAGCTGGAGAGGGACTGGGGACAAGGGATGGAGGGACAGGACACAGGGAATGGCTCCCAGTGCCAGAGGGCAGGGCTGGATGGGATATTGGGAATTAGGAATTGTTCCCTGGGAGGGTGGGCAGGCCCTGGCACAGGGTGCCCAGAGCAGCTGTGGCTGCCCCTGGATCCCTGGCAGTGGCCAAGGCCAGGCTGGACACTGGGGCTGGGAGCAGCCTGGGACAGTGGGAGGTGTCCCTGCCATGGCAGGGGTGGCACTGGGTGATCTTTAGTGTCCCTTCAATGCCAAACCATTCTAGGATTCTGTGATTCTATAAACAAATATCCACGACTATTTTCCATGCTTTTTTTTTTTTCTTTAAGTAAAAATGGAATAAAGATATTTTAGAAGAATTCTAACCACCTGTCATGTTCCATTAAACTGTTACTTCCTCAGGCCCTTATGCCTGAGCAGGTGGTGTGAATAAACTGTACTTAGAATGAAGTGAGGGACATTTTTCTGTTGTAAATAACAAAAGCCACAGATATTTTTCGTGTTACCATTTTCTCTTCCTTCTCTCTTTGAACTGGACTGAGCTCTCCTTGCTGCTTGGACATCTATCCCAGCTCCAAAACAAAAGGAAGGGAAAAGATATATGGAATGCATCTAATTCTGGGATTTACTGCCTTTCCTTCAGTTAGCTGAGAGCAAGGGATTGCTTCTGACTGTTTTTCTCTCCAGGAGAAGTTTTCTTTGCTGGGTCATCCGTGCAGCCCTGGCACGGTGTCCCTGTGGCGCGGTTGTACCAACAACCTCCAGGTCAGCAGCATGTCTTGCAATGAACAGAATTTACCCTTTCACCTTCACATCCCCCTCCACTCTTGTATACAGCTTTTTTTTTTTTTTTTTCCCGCAGCAGAAGTCATTTTTTTGCAGGTGCAAAAAGGAGCCTTTCATTTCCCCCATCTTAGGGAAAAAGTTGGAAAAAATACGCTTTCCTTACCGAAAGGCAATATTTTGCTTTTAGCACTACTTTATGTGCAGCGTTTTTTAGCTCCTCTAATCTTAAATTCAGTACTTGAATGGATGGATAATTTCCTCCCTGTCAGTTTTTTCATGCCTCTGAATTATTTACCACCCCCACAACTTGTGGCTGCGAGTCCACTTACTCCTCGTTGAGCCGTGGCCGTGCGAGAAGCTCCCGTTCTCCCGCTGTCCTTGGGGCTTCCAGGGCTGGGGAAGCATCCTCGGAGGGGTGCCCAAGCAGGACCCCCCCTCAGCATCCCCCAGAACCCAGTCCTTAAGTCACACAGCCTGGATCCAGCTAATTTGTCTTCATCATTCATATTTCCCAAATCCTGAATCATTTTGGTTGCCCTCCGCTGCACCTTTTCAATCTCCGCAATGTCCTGCCTGTAATACAGTGACCAGAATTGCGCACAATATTTCAAATATACTCCCACTAATGTCTTATATAAAGTAGTGCCAGAATAACTTGTGCTGATTTATAATCCTTACAAATATATATATTTGTTTAGCTGCTGTTGTTGGGGTGTTTTTTATTGCTGGCAAACATCGAACATATGTCTGGTGGTCTGAAGGCCTGTTAAAGACAACGAATGAATCACATTTTCTACATGACAAAAGAAAACACCTTTATTTTTTATCATTGTCGAGCTTGAGTGGTGATATAAGATAAATTGAAACAACAAAAGGAAAAAGAGAGTTTAGGAAAGTCAAGTAATAAGGTATCGGGTTATAAATGAAGTCTTCCAGTGCCTGAAGTTAAAAAGTATCCACAGACACTTCACACTTCTTAAAAAACAAATAAATCGCCCAACGGGGTGGTGCTAACATAGTCCTGCTTAGAGTGCAGAAGCCTCTCCCACTCCTTGGGTGTGGAGAATCTGACAGAAAGTAAATGGGAAATTTTCGCTGGCTTTAGCTGTGGGAATATGCAGTGCCACGTGTGATGCTAATGCACAGAGCATTAGCATGTTTGGGGTGTGGGTGGTGCTCCACTCCTGATGGTGTCAGGAGTTATGGCTTCTACGTGGAAATGAATTTCCAGCAGTTGCTTTGGATTTTCTGGGTAAGATCCTGGCCTTGGTTTTGGAGATGTACCATTAATATTCTGAAGTAACGCACTTTGATAATGTTATTTACAGTGAAAGAGGATTGTGAGCACGAGAAAGAAGCAATACATTGCCAGAAGATCTTACTTTAAAATGTACTAAAACATCTCCCCTTCCCAGACAAGCCAAGCCAAGGATTATCATTTTGTATAAGATCTGAAAAGAAACTTGAAAAAAACCAAACATGAGTGTGGTCAAGGTGAAATGACCCTGGGAGGATGCTGGGAATGGCAGGCTACAGAAGATCACCAAGAAATTTCTCTTAATTGATGCAGCAAGCTTTGAATTCTGCTTTTTTTTTCCAGTTTGAGAAGTTTTTGATGGCTTCCACCTGATCCAGTCTCCAGTCTGCAGTGCAGGTGACCTGCATTAATGGCCTCCTTTTCCCAAGACATCACGCTGCTATTAATGTGTTGTCCCAGGTTCTAGCCTGGCTGGTGGCCATTACTGCCAATAAATAATGGCTCGTGTTCCATCGGCTCCTGTGAAGGTCTGGGGACATGAAATTCATGTGTGCCACCAATGTAGATCGAATGTAACCTTGACATTAATCAGACAGGTGGAATTTAAGGCTTCCCCAGTTTTTCCAGTTTTTCTGCTCTCCTAACAAATTGTGGAGTTCTCCTGCAGTTTTCTGGCCAGCTAAGGTAAACAAACAAACAAACAAAAAAACTCCACAACTCCACACCTTCCTTTCCCCCTTATTGCTTAGGTTTGTTTTGTTTTTTTTTTAACCTCATTTACTTTTCAATATGATCATTACAATGTTGACAAACATCTCTGCCTTCCCAGCGCTCTCCCGCATCCTAAACGGGCTCCTGCTTTCCGAGAGCGAACAACAAATGGAGCAGACCTTTGAAGAAACCCACCCCCGATTAATAGTTAATGATGGCTCGGGAGAAGGAACAAAGCCCGTGCGATGTGAACACGGATTAGCCCTTTTATAACCGCGGCCAAACAGTTTGTAGGAGCGGCGATGCCCGGGAGCAGCCTGCTGTGCCCTCCTGCCGAGACCAAGGCTGGGCAGCGGGGCCGGCGCGGGGGTCCGGGGCCCCGGGGGTCTCTGCCCCAGCTGCCCCCCTCTCCCAGAAAACAGCGAGCTGGTTGATGCAGGAGCATCCCCTGCCGACCAGCGCCTGGCAACCACCGCCTCTGCCCAGGCGTTATCCGTCCCTCCATCCTCTCCTGGCTCTGGGCTTGTGGAGCTTTGGCCAGGGCTGGTGCCCAGCACGAGCCTGCGGGCCCCGCTTGGGTCGCGCAACCACTGGAGCCAAAAACACCCGGAGACCACCGGGGCACCTCCTCAGCTGGTGCTGGTGGGGCTCAAAGCCCAGGCAGCGCTTTGGAGGTGAAATTCTTCTCATCCCCCGACCCTCTTCCAAAGCCCTCCTTCCCCCGCGCAGAATATTTCAAGTTTAGGACTTCAAATATTTCTATTAATAAATTACTATGCATCATGTCAAATTAGCATTGCCATTACTAAAAGATTAATAGCGACAATGCGTTGTGGCACTCCATTGCTTCAGGGTAATTTTCTTTTGTTCATGCTTTGGCATAATATCGTGGAGCAGAGCGGCAGAACTAGGGAGCATAAATTCAGGCGCAGCCCCTCAGCAGAAGAGGCAATCCTAATCACAGCAGAGGGCTGGCAATTAGCTCCCAACCTTCTGGGAGCATCCCGGGATGAGCCTCGCCCGACATCCCTCACACCTCTCACACGACCAGACACATCCCGACGTTTATATGTTTTTATTTACTAAGTGCTCGGGAGGCATAAACAAGGGCAATTTGCATATGAAGCCTTTTTATTTGAGCCCTTGAGTAATTGGCGGGTTAGCAGTGGTGTGTGCACTTAAGTGTACATCACGCCGGCAGCAATCTTCCCTTCCATAAATTCTCCATCCTAACTGGAGTTTACAGGGGGAGAAATCACTCTGCTGCTCGGGTCCCTTTCCATGGCGCTTGTAAAAAAAAGGAGTACCTTTTTTTTTTTTTTTTTTTCCCCCTCAGCCTCCTCGGGCAGGGCCGCGACAACAAAGCAATTAAACAAGGTGGCTCAGTGGTTTGAAATAAAGGGTGGGAGGGGTTCGTGTGGCACACAAGGATTTCACACCTGCGGTTTAATGACGGGCAGGGAGAGGAAAAGCATCTAAATCTCATTTTGAGGCACACCGCCTTTTTTATTTTTTACTGGTTTAACAAACGGCTTTCACGAGTGGAATTATTGTGTTATCATCTCTTTGGCTTCATGCTGGATACATCCGGGAAAATATCTTCATGATGGCTCTGTTTCTTGCTTAAATATCAAGTATTGGTATTTTTAATGTTTTTGTAAACATTATATATTTTAATACTTGAGAAAATGTATCTCATAAATAAGCTTTATTATCTGTCAAAAAGGATGAAAATATAACTTTACATTTCTGTTTTAAAGTAATTTTAGTGCCTATTAGCTATAAAGTAACAGTTATATATAATTTAGAGTATGTAGTCACTCGAAACAACTTGACATTTTCACACAAACACAGAACCTTAATAATAGTCTTGGGATTTCATTGGAAGTATACACCACTACAGGATATTAAAATAACTTATGGTGCACTGTAATTCTTGTTTTGTATTTGTCCAAGTAGTTTTGAAGCATGCTATAAAGCAGAAAAATAAAAACCTAAGCTCCAAAGTCAGCTAAGCTGCATTCTTAAAGTTATAGCAGTCTTTTCATATTAAGTATGATTAAACCAGCTGACATTTCTCGTTGTCATCTCTCTCTTCTCCCTTCCTATTAATATGCTGTGCTTAAAATGTAAATGCTGTGCACACGGCATTTTTTATTTAAAGCCCTTGCAATTGTTTGCTTAAAATAATGATGCTGATTGTATGCATTCGGGGATGGGAATGAGAGCCTGAAAACTGTAATTTACTTGTTGATCTCAGGGTAAACTCCAGATTTGTGCCATGGAATACTTTCAGCACTGGGATGCTGAGCTCAGTCAGCTCCAGAAGCCCAGTGATGCTTCTTCCTATTGTTCTGCATCCAAGGAAAAATCAGAACCATGAGGACAACACTGGAGGTTCACCAGTCTGACCTGTTTAGTCTTGAAATGAAGTGGAAATTTAAAAAAAAAAATAAAAATTAATGATTCCATAGATTTTTTTTTTAAATAACCCGACAGAACTAATTGTGATTAAAATTTGCCCAATTTTAAACTTGTTCTTTTAGTTGTAATTGGAGTGGCCTGTGGGTAGGGATTAGGTGAGTGTACAGATGTGCACAAAAATTAATATGGACTTGGAGGAATGGCCTCATCGCCATAAAAGGGCTGACCAAATGTTCACAGATGGAATTTGAGTGGACCCTTATTGAATAAGCTCATAGGGCCCACTTGGGTCATTTCTGCATCAATCTTTTTTGGTCTATTTGGAAAAGGCACAGTTCCGGCCTTTTCCACAATAATTATTCTCATGCCTGATCCATTAATTTTTTAATTTGCTTTAGGGTTGACTTGTGACAGAACCACAACTATTAACAGGAAAAAAAACTAAAATGCAGTTTGGAAAAGGTTGTGTGTGGCTAAGTTGATTTTTTAACCCTCCTTACTATGATATGGTCAAAATAATCACACATATCAGTATTTTATCCACATGGAATGCAAAAATCTTGCACATAATTAAAGGTCTTGCTCTGTCAAGAAACTTTCAAAACCTGGTGATAATTGGGGAGTTTGAAATCAAGAGAGAACGTGGTGATTCAAAAGTAAATAATTTTAAAATATTACAGTTTTTTTCTTCCTTTCCCTTCTCTCCTGCCCCAATGTTTATTTTCGAGGCCAGGTTGGACAGGGCTTGGAGCAACCTGGGACAGTGAAAGGTGTCCCTGCCCATGGCAGGGGGTGGAACTGGATGAGCTTTTATGCCCCTTCCAACCCAAACCATTCCATGAGTCTGTGATCTCTTTTTTATTTAGATATTACTTTTAAACTGCTTGATTTATAAACACGCATATGAAAAAACCAAATCCAGAAGTTTTTTTCTCTTTAAACCTTCCTTCCCAGGAGTGCCACTGAATTTGTGCACAGCAGAGGAGAGCAGGAACGAAATTGAATCATTAAACTGTGAAAAATGGAAATATTTGTAACAACAAAACAAAGCTGATGGAAGACTAATTTCAGCAAAACAGGTTTTAAATATTTGTTAGGCACCTGTTCCATGGAGTGAGCATGGGTCATGGGATGGTTTGGGTTGGAGGGACCTTAAGGACCATCCCATCCCACCCAGTGCCATGGCAGGGACACCTCCCACTGTCCCAGGCTGCTCCCAGCCCCAGTGTCCAGCCTGGCCTTGGGCACTGCCAGGGATCCAGGGGCAGCCACAGCTGCTCTGGGCAAACAGGGTAGTGGATGAATTAAATAACTCAGGTTATGATTTTGAGGGCGTTAAAAGGATATATGTGGTCAAATGTCCCTCAAAAAGGTGGTGGAAAAGAGAAGAACTGGACAGCATTTGCCTAAAGAAATGGCTAAAAATCTTTGGTTTGGTTTGGTTTGGTTTGGTTTGGTTTGGTTTGGTTTGGTTTGGTTTGGTTTGGTTTGGTTTGGTTGGGTTTGGTTTGGGTTTGGTTTGTTTGGTTTGCTTTGGTTTGTTTGGTTTGGTTTGTTTGGGTTTGCTTTGGTTTGTTTTGTTTTGGTTTGTTATATTTCATTATTATTTTCCAGAGATTTGCAAGTAGAAAAAGGTTTATTTAAGAAGAAGACATTTGATGTTGACATTCCCAGCCAGCTGTTTTCTCCAGACTGGGAGATTCACTTAATCAGGGCAACTTGAGAACACCAGATAAATCTGGAAGAACAGAAAAAGGATTCTCTACAACATTCCAACAATATCACTCCCTGAAAACCAAAAATTACCCCTTCGGAGGTGGAAAAGAGATGGCTACTTCTCTTTCTTACTCCCTAGGATATTTCATTTTCCAGCTAATCTTTTACTGCCGAACAGGAGGAAGGAGAATTATTTCTGTTACCAAGAGTTAGGTTGGGTTTTTGAAGCTCCAGGTGTTCGGTGTAGCCCACCAAACTCTGTGGGAGCTGCAGGTCCCTGGTGTTCCTGGAAAAGCAGCTCCTGGCTGGCTTTTATGGGCAATGTGTGCCAATATCATCCATTAAAGTTGATTCTGGTGCCATCGTTCAGAGGTGGTGTCATAAACAGAAATCTGGCTGCTGGAATTTGGATGCAGCTCCAAACTGAATTTTCCTTTTGCTTTGCTTTGCTCCTTTTCTCTCCTTCATGCCTTTTTTATAGCTTCTAGTTGAGGTTTTATGGTATTGTTGGGCATTTTTACATGCTCAAATATGTGGAAATTTATAAATAAATAAAGCAATTCTTGAATTGAAAAGCACAATAATATGAATCACCTGCCTGTGGAAAAGGTATGTAATCAAAAACTTGTTTTGCCTCTCTCTGTCTGGGGTATAGTTTAAAAATGTTTAAAAACCTTTTTTTTTTTTTTTTTTTAAACTGGGGCTCATCTAAGTAGCTGAGCAGGAGGGAGAAGCATTAGAGTATTGATCAAATAAATAGGCAGAAGGATGGAGAATTAAAGTGCTGGGTGCCAGCAGGGCTGTGCTGAGAGAGCCCACGTCTCTGTGGTTGGGGTTTGCAGCTCCTGAAGGCAGCAGGTAGGAAAAAGGAACACAGGGAACCAGGAGCAGCTCCCCGTGGGACTGCAGATGACATTGTAACAGATGACTCCAGATGACAATGTAAGAGGAGGAATGGGGAGAAATTATATTAACAAACTGTAGTCGATGGTTATAATAAGATTTGAACTGCTGAATAACCGAACCTGAAAGACCAACATATTTTTCAAGATGGTTTAGAAGGATCCCACGATTGAGTGTGTCAAAAGCTGCAATTATGTCAAGAAGTATTACAAAGGATGGATTCCCAACATCAGCTACAATAAGTGTATTATTACAAATCCTGATCAGCAGAGATGGGAGGAAAAAAAACCCAAACAAAAACCAAAAAACAAAAGCGCAGTGAAACTTTGGTAATAAATTACATCCTTAAAATATGGGCTTTATGGCTCTTCTTCTCTCCTAATAGTGATAGAAAAAAGCAGATTTAAATCTGCTTTACTGATTACTGGAACATACGGGGATTAAAAATCCGTTTAATGCAGTCACTTTTTTAGAGTTTCAGATAGTCATAGTGGATGATAATACCTTTATGATGTTTTCAATATGGGAACTTAACAGAGAAACGATTTTTTTCTCAGATATTGGCTCCAAGGGCTGTGCTCTTGGATAAAGATTTTGTTTCCCAAATTGTAAGACTGAGAGTGAATCACATGAAACTATGGATTATTTTTTTTTTTGTTGTTGTGAGAAGAGGTTCTATAATAAGTCTATCAGTTTTCTGGCATAAATTTGTCAGGGGAAAAAATGTGTCTAACACATATTTTTGATGATTGATAATGGTTCTCCAAGTCTGCTAAATAAGGAAGCAAGACATTTTCTTTCTATGTTTAAATGATGGGAAAAATAGACTGGGTGTTATAAAACAGGGTTTGGAAGTTCTGAAAATTTTAGCTACATTTAGTGTAATTTCTAGTTTTGTGCACAAGGACAGCAATATGCTGGAGATCAGTAATAATTTTTTTCTTTTTCTGACTCACACTTGCCATATGCAAATATTCAGTGGTTCAAGCACAAAGCCTCCCTAACTCTATTCCCAAACTAAAATAGAAAAGCCAATTCCAGAACATCATAAATCCAACATTCAGGTCTTGGGGGTTTTTTTTAGCCAAGCCTATGAGGGACTTGCAAATCCTTGTTGTCCACATTATTGGTTTTGCTGTTTCTCCCCCACACCTTCCAGTGGGGAGTGAGGGGAAAGTCCACTGAGGGTCTAAATGAGTGAATAAGGGTAGAAGTAAGGAATGGTTTTGTTTTGAAACCTTTTGGTGGGATATCCAATTTAACACCAGGCTGATGGAATGACAAATGAAAGGTGGGAACGTGAGCACAGAATCACAAAAAATCATTATGGTTGGGAAAGACCTCCAAGGTCACCGAGCCCAAACTCCAACCAGCACCACCATGTTCACCATCACCATATCCCCAAAGTGCCAAACACCTGCACCTAAAGATGCAATGTGCACCTTTAAATGCTATCAGAATTCTTGCTTTATTTGAACCCAAATTTATCATTTGTCTTGGTCCCCTTTCACCCCTTTTGCCTGAAAATATCTTTCTGCTGAACTTGCAGTTTCGATAGCCTGCAGTATGTGAAGCAGCTAAATAAATAGAATTTGCAAGAGCACTGGAAGAAAAAAAATCTATCTTAATTAGATGCTTATTGAAATCGAGCACAAACTGCATATGAAACATGATTTCAAAACAGAAACAATTTTTTTTTTATTTATAGATACTCAGTAATATATATATATATATATATATAGCCAATATCATGCATAGCTTTTGGGGAACAAATGGGAAAATGGAGATTGCTGCTGACCTTGGAGCTTTTCTAAAATAAGTGTCTCAGATGATTGTAAGAATCTATAATAGAGTCATTTTGCAGCAGTACAGAACTTTTTGTTCATTTAACTTTGTGTGCAAAGAATGATGGTGAACAGGAAGAGGGAAAATCTCCTGCACAGATCCAGGGTTGTGCTGTTTCCAGCCCTTTATTATTGTCATTTGTGTTCTGTTTTATGAAGCAAGAATCTTTTTATTACTGTCTGATATGATGGGATACACAATATAATATTCAGTGTTGGATTCCAAGACTTGGTGTTCATATTGTTTGTCATCCATGTTCTTATTTTGTGAAGAATCTTACAGGGGGGAAAAACCTGAAAACTCAATATTTTACATTTTAGAAAGGTCTATTTCTGATGTGGGAGAAGAGAAACTAAGTGAAAACAAAAAATTATTATCTGAAAAATGGCAAAATGCTGTAAAGGAAAAATGGGGAAGAGAACCTTGAGAAATTTTATCTTCATGGATTTGGCAGGTGGAGCACCTGGTGGGTATGGAGTTGGCTGAATGGTCACACTCAGAGGGTTGTGGTGTCAATGTCCAGGTGGAAACCAGGTGGTGTCCTCGGGGGTCTGGACTGGCACCGGTGCTGTTTGTCACCTCTGTTGGGGACATGGGCAGTGGGATTGATGCACCTTCAACCAGTTTGCCAATGACACTCATCTGTGTGGAGGGAAGGGATGGGGCATCCAGAGGGACCTGGACAGGCTGGACCTCTTGGAGGTCAGTAAGGCCAAGTCCAAGCTCCTACAGCTGGGTCAGGGTGACCCCAAGCCCAAACACAGGCTGGGAGGAGACTGGGCAGAGAGCAGCCCTGAGGAGAAGGACTTTGGGGTGTTGGTAGATGAGAAATTCAACATGACCCAATATTATGCTCTTGCAACCCAAAAAGCCAAACACAGCCTGGGCTGCAGCAGAGTGAGTGTGGCCAGCAGGTCAGGAGGGATGATCCTTCTCCTCTGTTCTCATGAGACCCCACCTGGATCACTGCATCCAGCTCTGGACCCCAACAGCAGAAAGGACCTGCTGGAGGAGGTCAGAGGAGGCCATGAAGATGATCAGGGTGTGGAAGACAGGCTGAATACTCCAGTCCCACTTTGCTCTCCCCTAGCTGGAGCACTGTCCCTCATCCCAAAATGCATCCTCTGGAAAATGCTTAAATAAGTTGTGGAAGTGCTCCTGGAGTCAAATATCAGACAAAGCCGAGCAGAGATAGAATCCTTGGTGGGGAGACTCTCCAAATCCCTCCTGAGGGCTCCTTCCACAGGTTACCTCTGGGTGTTTGAGCTTCCCTTCTCCTCTGATCCATGCTCTCATGGCCAGGAATACACCAGAGAGACAAAAAGCCTTTCATGAATGCAAATTTCAGGACAAGTTACTATTTTTTACTTTCATGGAATTTAAAAAAATAATAAAAATATTGCTGGAATAGCTTGGCTTTCTCACAAATCTCCAACTAACCCTTGCACTCAATTATTCTTCTTGACCTTCTGGTGCCCCATGCCATGAATTCTACCTTGAGGTTATGAAATAGGTTTCGGAGTAGTTCTCAGCCACTTCTGTACAGCTTTTGTGTTCTGAGCCTTCAGACATTGTTGATTTGAATTTGGAATTTCTTTCCTGTATTAATGTCTTGATCTGATAGAGCTTTCTCTTTTAAGGCTGAGCTTTAATTTGTTTAATCTGGCATATTCTTAATTATACGAGCTGTAAATTTTATTGTATTGTAAAGGCCTGAAACACACACATAAAGCTGCAGTGCCAAGGTACGATTGATTAACGGGACCGTCTTGCTCTTGGGTGTGACAACAATGTGCACTGGGGAACATGGGGGGGTCTGGGAAGAAAATTCCAGTGCTGACCCACTGTCCTGGAGAACTTTGTGAACCTGTGGGTTAATTTGTGAACCATGCAGAGAAATTTGTGATTCCTGCCCGTGGCTGGGTTAAATGGAGCTTGTCTTGTTCTTGCCAAGAAGGTTTAAGAAACATAAGTGGGACAGGGCAAGCTAAAATAAAAAAAAAAAAAAAAAAAGAAAATGGCTGAAATGTCTTCCTGGTGTCTCTCTGGGAGATAAACTTCATCCCCCTTGTCAGCTGTGATTACAGGGCTCCCCCTGCCAGGGCTGGGGCTGGGCCACGATGCACCCGTCAGTATCGGCCCCGCGGATCCTGCCGCCGCGGAAGCGGGAACAGCAGCGGCGCTGGCAGAGATGGGAACGCGCTGGAGCAACGAGTGAGGACACACAATTATTTCATTATTCATGCGTGGGATCTCAGGAGACTCACGATGAAATTTCAGCTTCAGGAACACCAGCATTTTTTTTTTTTTTCTCCTGGTAAACCAAAGAAATTGCTCTGCTGGCTTAGCTGGTGGAAGTAATCCAGCCAGGCTTGGTGTTGGACACAGTTAGATCAGGAGGAGGCAACCACATGAAAGGTTTTTTATTTCAAAGTAGGGCATGGGGCCATGCTTTGCACCCCAAGAGATGTTGTGGTACCGTTTCTGAAGCACGGAGGTGGAACTCTGGGCAGTTACCCTAGTTCTCTGCATTACCCACATTGCCTGTTCCTCCCTTTAACCATAGAATCATGGGATCATTTAGGTTGGAGTATACCCCTAAGATACTGAGTCCAACAATTCACCTGATACTGCCAGCTCCACCACTGAACCATGTCCCCAAGAGCCACATCTACACACATTTTAATTCCCTTCATGAATGGTCACTCCGTTACTGCTGTGGGCAGCCTGTGCCAGGGCTAGACAATGCTTTCCAGGAAGAAATTTTTCTATTGTTGAACCTAAACCTACCCTGGTGCAACTTGAAGCAGCTTCTTCTCACCCTGGGAGCAGAGCCTGACCCCTCCCAGCTGCCTCCTCCTGTCAGGGAGTTGTGCAGAGCCAGAAGGTCCCCCCTGAGCCTCCTTTTCTCCAGGCTGAGCCCCTTTCCAGCTCCCTCAGCCCCTCCTGGGGCTCCAGACTCTTCCCCAGCTCCATTCCCTGCCCTGGCCATGCTCCAGCAACTCATTCCAGGCAGTGGCAGGAATCACTAGTGCCTGAAGTTTCCAAAGGGCTTGATCATTGTTAGAAGTCCCTGGGGAGATGCAGAGGAGGGGGAATATCTGTGCAGTTTCCATTTCCCCATCTCTTCCTATATCTCTGCTTTAGGGGGCTGCTGAAAGCAGTGCCAAGTCCTGCTTGCCCTGTGTGTAACTTTGCTCACACGCTGCCTTTCATCAGGAGCCCAGGGTAGTCAGGCCCAGATAGTCAGCAGTCATCTGTTAGCCCCAGATAAATCTGGGACAGTTTGTTAAGTGACTGATGCCTTTTGCTAAGTCTTCTAAGTATGATTAATGTGCAGAAATGTCTGGTCGGGCGATAGGTAAATAGGGAAAACAGAGGCACCGTGCCCCAGCATGTTTGTGCTTCTCCATCCATGGGCTTTGATCAGGGGGAAATGTTACAGGAGCTGCTGATAGCCCAAACCACTGCCTAAGAGAAACCAGGCACACTCAGGGGATATCAGAGTCCCAAATCTGAGAGTTGTACAAAAACCCAAAACTCCCCTCTTAGAGAAAGTAAAACTCCAGACTTGGAGCCTGAGAAGGCTGAAAAATGTGACCCATTCTGTAAAAACTTGTTCAGTTCAAAGCAAGTACCTTCATATCTCCTGCAATGACACAATTTAGGGAATTTAATCCGTGATTTTTTCATGGTGAGAGATGGGAATTCCATAGTACCTATGAGCAAAAAAATAAGTAAAATCTGTGGGGTTTTTTTGCTGTAAAGGCTAATTTTTTGTATTATATATGGAGGTCTTCAACATATCCTGCTGATTTTAATGCTGTGGTATTGGGGGTAGGAGACCACATTGGGGTAGAAGACCCCATTTGGCCACCTGGACCATGTTTTGGGGAATAGAATTGCATTAATGGAAATAATTGCTCTGCACTCAGCCCAGAGTTCAACACATACATAGTGACTTGAAGACAACTGATATCTCAATACTCACATTGCCTTGGCATTTTTGAGTACTTTGCTCTTTAAATGTGTGTGGGCAGGTTCAGGTTACCTGTCTCTGAAGGCTCCCTGTGCTCCTCTGGGCTAATTTAGTTCACCAACGGCAAATTAATTACTCTCCAGCCTGCTATTCATTTTCATGCGCACAACAGAGGAGTATCTCCTAGATGGGCAGATCTACAACTTGCCAGCTGACATTATTGCTGACCTGACAGGTAGGGGCTCAACTTCTGGGTGTCCTGGAGTCCTGTGTGTCCACAACTCACTTCACAGCAGTTCTCTGAGGACTTGCTGCTTCCAGGAGCAGCTGACCACAGAGCTGAGCCCATCCCACACCAAAAGCAGTGGAAAAATCCTGTGGATGCTCTCCTGAAATACATCTCGCTTCTGTCTAAAGGGTTCTAGTCACTTGTGATCTCATCCTGCACGTTTGAAGAACCAGGGGACACATCTGTGACTTAAAAAAATGGGTCACACGTGTGCTGGGGGATGTGTCAGACAGAAACTCCAGCTCAGCAATTCCCCCAAATAATCAGAGGATGTAAAATTGTTTGGGCCAGTTATGGTTTTCCAGATAACCCTTCAATTTTACCTCCTATGTAAAGGCTAATATACTGCTGGCTGCTGCTGCTGCTGCTTGAGGTTTGTTCCAAAACCAGCCATCACTTTTGTACTTTCATGCATATCTTTAAAAAATGATGAAAATATTTCACTGCAAACCAGAAGGAAAAAAAAAAAAAAACAAACCAGTGAACTTGTGTACAGTGAGATAAAAATCAGTGTTTCATTACTTATTTATTTATTCATTTATTTAAAAAATCTTTAACTAGAAAAATTCATTAAGATGCAATATCTCATGTACAATGATGGCCTAGGGACGGGAGATGGATTAAAAAATGTAAATACTATTGGGCCTAATCTGCGTACCATTAACACAAATATGAAATTAATGTAAAAGTTTCTGACAGTACAAACTTGGCTTTAACTCTTTAAACATATGTTTAAAATAGTGCAGAATGGTGGTAAGATTTGGCAGATGAGAGATGCAGTAAACAAATGTGTCTCAAAAGAGACAAAATGTCAGCAAAATAATTGCCTAGCAGTACTTCATATCAATTAATTCATTTGTATTTAATTAAAAGGAGTCATAACAATTGGCTGCTGTATAAAAGCCCCTTAGCTCTGGAGTCTTCTATGCTTTTCCTTAGTTTTCTGGGGCTGGAAATTGTTAGCCTTTTTGAATAATTCAGCCCAGATCTATTTCCTAAACAGAAAATCTATCTTGGAGTTATTCCCTTTTCTGCAGGGAAGTGGCAATAAACAGTAGCTTTGTGTGCCTTATAAATGACAATGAGAGAGACAAGGGCTGGGATTTTAAAAAGCACTTGAAACCAAAAATGTTGGGGGTTCCTAAAACAGGAAGGTGCTCCTAAAGATGGATTTTATCCAAAATTACTCCGGTGAATCCATGTGGAGGGTGAGCAGCGCTGGCCTGGCCACTGCTATAAAGTCCTGGCAGAAGTGCAGCCAGGACATCCAAGCTCCTCTAAGCTCTCCTCTGTGGCAGTGAGGGTCATTTAGTGTTGGATAATGAAAAAGGCAGCTTTGGACTTACTCAATTTTTTCCTGTCTGGAGTTAGAATATGCTCCTGGTTTAAAGTAAATGATGCTGAGTCAGGTGGCCAAATTACTTTGTTCAGAGTATTACCCATGATGATTTTTATTGTTTATTGTTTTGTTGTATAATTTCCTAGTTGACTCAGAAAATCTGATAACCTGAGGTGCCTTTTGTACTCCTCAGTGTAAATGAACAAATTTTGTTATTAAAGAATGGGTAAATAACATGTTAAATTCCATCAGGTGTGCCACAAGATTTCTGGTGTTTCCAAAGCCTTGTAGACATGTGGTGTAGGACAGCTGACCTGGGGACAAAGTGGGATTTTAAGAGTAAAACATGAAGAATATGGAGCCGTTCCTAGGTAGATGTCACCAACTGTGCAAATACACATTTGGGAGGGACCCAGCCTTAGAATTTTTACTGGGAAATCATAGTGACCAGGAAAATGTTCATCATTTGAAGGCAAATACCGAGGGGACAGAAATGTTAGTGCAGCAAATTGTTATTGTGGGTCTGGCTTTCTGAAGTGTGGGCTGACCTTCCATCACAAATGTTAAAAATAAGATATTTTGAGGAGCATATTGCCATGATTTCTGCTGTTAATTACAGATCTCCCAGTGCTTTGGTTGCTGCTGCCCATAGGCGCATTGGCTCCTCCCTGCCTTTGGCATCACCCCCAGATAAGGTTTGCCAAGGGAGTGGCCTTAGAAGCATCTGAGGATCACCCAGAGGAGTGTGAGAGTGGCAGGAATCTGTCCCTGGGGTGTCCAGCTCCGTGGGATGCCTGTGCTGGAGGTACCCCCACTTTGGAAGGAATTTCCCGTGTGGATTTACGATCGCCATACGTTCCCCCTGTTTTTGGCCTCCCCAAAGAGGGAAGCTGGCTCTTGTCCTGCCTGGTGGTGGGGAAGGGTTAAGCCCTGTCAGCCCCTCCTCTGCCTGCTGAAGTGCCTTGTTTGCAAAGGATTGATAGAGCACCCTTGAGAGAAAGATTCGCATTTTCACTGTTCCGTGTCAGGGAATGAGGTTGTGTGATTTTTGTGTCATTTTGCACTGCCATATTTCTTCCATTAGGAATTCTAATATTTCACAACCTCTGTCAAGGAAACTGCTACTCCTAATGCAGACAGCCAATGCATTCCAGATGGCCTCGTAATCCAGTTCAGGTTTTTCACATACATTATTTCGGTTCCAGCGCGGGTCCAGGCTCAGCTTTGCCAAAGTTGGTTTCATGATTCATTTGCAACTGCAACAAGTTAATCCCAGAGCGAAGAAGCTGTGTCCACTTCAGGTGAATTCTTCTTGCCTGCTGGCTCCAGACATTGGCCGGTAAGAGTTCCTTCCAAGAGAGCAATTTATATTCAGCATCCTCGTGCCAAGTTCTTCCTCTCCATATCCATGGCCCACGGATCAAGGAGATGTTTCTAAAACAAGAGTTCCTTAATTTATGAACTGTATTAGCTCGCCAGTGAAACGGGTCCAGATCAATGAATGCATTTTAAAGCATCGAGGAAAATATTTAAAAGGGGAAAGCCCAATGAGCTATGCACATAGAATATTAAAATTTAAAATAATTCCACGGGTTGAATCGTGATTAGTGCTCAGCTTCATTAATTCTCAGCCCAACAGCATAAACAGTAACAAACAAGCAAAGAGTGACTTTATGCAGGTTCGTCGGGGTCAGCCTTGTTCTCCATTTGTTTCCTTCTATATTTGTTTTGGTTTTCTTTTTATAGATCCTTTGCACTGTGTTGCTTTACACTGCTGTTTGTTTGGGAATTTCCATAAGGCTGTGCCGAATATTAAACATAATTCTCTATTTACATTTTGACAGTGAAACGTTTTCCTAAACATGGTGCTAGTTCCGCCCATCTGTTGTCCCCTTGTCTCGGCCGTGGAGAAGCCCAGCTCCAGGCAGAGCTGCCTCCATCCCTTTTGGTCTCCTTTTGTCTCTGGCACGATTGGCTCCATCACACTGGCTGAACTGAAATGGTATTTCCTCAGCACTGGCCTCTTCGACACTTACGTGGACTCAGCATCTTAATTGCTGTTAGTGTGAATCATCTAAAGCTGGTGCATAATTCCTCGAGACATTTATAGGAGATCTACAGTAGACATTTACTCGAAATAACGAAAATAAAGAAATCCATAAATCCCATGAAACTTTCCCCTACTTCATTTTAAGATGTTTATACAAGGAACTTCATGTTGTAATAACACTTTTTGGCCTTTGTTTGATTGGAAATTTCTATTAAACTGTTATGAGAAAATAACTTTATGCTTGGGGTTTTATGTTTCAATTTGATTAACAACAGGCTTTTACAAGGACTTGAGTGCTGCTGCCTACACCGAACGCATCCAGCATTATTGCACTGCCTGCTTGGCTGTATGGAGTGGACTTTATCAAGAAAATTATATTTCCTGCCTGTGACATTTTGGAAACGTATTGTATGTCATATCCCTGTCTTAAACGCTGTTAGTGCGAATCATCTGACTCTGGTTTATAATCTTTGGACTGTATTTATAGCAGACCATTGCTCTGTAGTGTTCTAAATTTCCTGCTTATGATGCAATGGCAAAAGTCATTAAACATTAGCAGTAATAGTATTTTCACTGTAATAAAGTGTTAATTACTTCCACATGTTAATCGAGTTGGGGGGGTAGAGAGATTTTTGCTATTGTTACTGTGCCTAAAATAATTTCCATGTGATAATTTTCCAGGATATCAAAAACTGAATAATTATGCACTAATTAAGAAAGTAGAGCCTGCTCTGGAGTTAAGACTGCATTAATTTTAATGTTTTTACAGTCCTTTAATTGGGGAGAGGGCTGTAAATTGCGAGCTGACGCAGTCCTGCCGCACGCGGGCCTGCCTTCGCAATCTGCCTCCTCTCCACCACAACCCAAGGTCAACACAAGTTTGCAAAATCCCTCTGCTCTTCGTACGAAATGTATTGGTGCTGAAGCGTGCATCTATCACTCTGACAAGCATTTAACTCTCCAAGAGCACATGCTCTCACTTCTTAAATTATTAATTGCATTAAATACATTTTCATATTGCGGGCTGTTTGCTACAAACTGTTCCCAAGCACGGAGAGGTGCCCCCCCACCCAGGATGAGACACTTGGCTGTTGTTCCAGCAGGGAAGGGCTTGGTTTTGGGAGCTGCAATTCCAAAATTCGCTGAAAAAGTCACCCTTGCAAAGTCTTTCATTTTTTTAATGTTGATCAGTTGGCTTTGCTTTTCCTCCTCTCTTTTGTTCCGCGCTAATGTCTGTAAGTCCATATTGTTTGGGTTTGTTTATACCTTTGCACTTATCAGCTCGTGCAGTTTTCCAGGGTATTCTCCCTGTCACACCATTATCACAGGCAATGGCATCATCATCCGCTTCATTATCATCTCTGGGTCATTCCAGCCCAGAATGGCTTCGTGTTACAACTAAAAGGAGGAATCTGGCAAATGGATCATATTATCTCCCTCTCTCACTCCGGCATTTGAATGCATTATACACGACGCACTCTTTATATTAACAGGCATCATGACCTTTGCCTGTAACATGTTTATTTTAGCAGGACTCACTGGTGCTGCTGGAGTTCTGCTCCTGCCAGTTCCCGGGGCTATTGTGAGCCCTGCGTTTATACCTCGCTCGTGCCAAGGAGGCTCCCAGATTGCAGAGGGAATGGCGGGGCCCAGGTGGGAGAGTGGAGCTGGGGAGGCAGCTCCTGTTTTTGCCTGCCCGGGAAAGAGGGAACCCCTGGGGCACCATCCGTTGGGGTGCTCCCAGGCCTGCCCTGGGCAGTGGTGGGACCCTCCTGCAGTCACCGTGCAGGCTCAGACCTGGGGGTGTCGAGGGCTTGTTGATGGCAGAACATAAATGTTCCCTGGATCAGTGTTTGCTGCTAACTCTTGAAATATTGTGGCTTCATTCTAGTCAGGGCACTAAGGTTACTCCTTGGAGCTCCAGGATCCTTCAGGTAGGGATTCACGTTGTTCTAAAGCAAAGACTGCTTTTATGAAGAAAAAATCGGGGGAAAATCTTCTGGGGATGTTTGGGGGGTGGCTCCCCAGATTAGGACGTGGTTAGAAATTGGGAAGCATTTTTACCCACTGCAAGGATGATCCTCCAGCAGACTTTGACATTTCCCTGTGACCCTGAGCTCACATTTAGTGGACGTTTGAATTTCTGACCTTGCTCTTGTTTTCCCTTTTCTTTATTTCCATTTAGTACTTAAGGAAAGCACCTCAGACATTAAGAGAAAAATTGGAATAATTTACCAGCACATGTCAATGTTTACTTGGTTTGGTTCCACTTTACTCACAGTTTAATTACAGCTGTACTTGAATATACTTGTAAAGCAATAGGAAACTTCACTTCTTTAACATTTGAAAGTACGAGCACAGGTAGATCTGAGCGTGGCTAGGAATGGGATCCCGTCTCCATCTGACCTTTCCTTGAGTTCTCATTGGATAAACCCTCTCTAGGGCTCCTTTTAAAATTTCCCCAATTTTCTGCTTTTGTGCATTTCCTTTTAAGAGTATTTTAATGGCATTAGTGGTGCCAAGATCAAGGTGTGGCATCCCTTCAAAGGAGTGGGTGTAAATTCTTTGAAGATGGGCATAAATGGATCACCTTGAGCCTCCTCCATGTCACTCCAACAATAAATATCGAGGAGATGGTGGACACTTGCCAGTGCTGCAGGAGAAAGAGATTTCCAGACACTTTCAGAGGCATTTCTAAGGTGTGTTTATGCATTTTGATGCATTTCTCTTCATCCTGCATCTTAACGAGGGCATCCACCAGCCAGGATTTGCTTTGCAGCGTGAGCTGGACATCAGGACACAGGAGCAATGGAAAACTTGTGGATGGAATTGCAGCCCCAAGTGCAGATTTTTTAGCTGCTTTTGAAGAATATTTCTAACATCATTTTAATGGCACATTCCTTCGAGGCAACATAAAGGACATTGTGCTGCAGTTGGTGTTTTTATCACGTCTGTTCAATAGCTCAGGTGGAAGAAATCATATTTTTCAATGCCCAGCATGCCTCAGTCCAGTTGGAAAACTCTGGAACATCTCTGCAGAGATCACTCTACCTGCTGTTAAAGAGGGAAAGACCATAGGAAAGTTAACAAAGACAAATTGTAGAAAGGCCAAGAGAAACATTTTTCACCCACCTTACTTTTTTTTGCCTCACTTTCTTCTGCTCCAGTTTCTCTATTACCATTGCATTAATTAGAAATTTAGGTAAATGACATAAGTGCCCTAATTTTTTATTTCTGCCAGGAGAACAATTAGGCCATCAGAAGTAACAAATGGTCTGGGCTCACGTTGCCTGTTGAAAATTTCAAGCTGCATTATTTCTGACATGAAAAAGACCCCAACAAATAATAGTTGTTTTGGCCAATTTTTACCATAAGCAATGTCAGCTTTAGCAGAATCACTGTACCATTGGCTGGTTTTTTTTTTCCCTATTGTCATGGCTCATTAAAGTGTGCTGACTCTTGTGGATTCCCATTTCCTTTAGGTAAATAGTTATTTACATGAACTGCGACATTTTTCTTTGGTGACAATTTCTAATTGTTCAGGCAACCAAGGGTGATATATTAACCACTCTGAAGAAAGCTTCATCTATGAAATAAATTACTTGGAATTAACTATCCTTTCAAAAGAGGCAAAATTTCCAAATGGACAAATTAGACCCTTCTTAGCCACATATGGTAAGTGTTTTAAGCATTTCCCCACTGGTAGTTACTCTGGAGAACAATTCTTCATGATGGAGTGGAAGAGTTCTTAACTCATTTGGGGTCCTTCGCATGCCAGCGCTTGCCAGCGGCGGCTCTGACGGAATCGTTCCAGGGCTGAGCTCCGTGAGGCTTTGGGAACTTTTTGCTCCCACATTTTTAACTCTTGCTGTGCTATGTTGGAGCCCAGGGACAGAAAAGCCCCCGTCCTGGTGCGTGTTTTAGTTGGTCTTCTTCTTAAGTGAAAATTTGATTTCCAGCTTTAGTCTTTCAGAATGGATTGAGAGTACGCCTGGGGAGAAGGGTTTGGGGGTGCTGGTGGGTGAGGAGTTGGACATGAAACCTCCCATGAACTGGGGCTGGGCCCCCAGCATGGGCAGCAGGGGACGGGGGGGATTCTGCCCCTCTATTCATCCTCACGGGATCTCACCTGGAGCACTGCAGCCAGCTCTGGGGTTCCCAGCACAGGAAGGATGTGGATCTGTTGGAGCAAATCCAGAGGAGGCCACTGAGATGCTCTGAGGGCTGGAGCCCCTCTGGAGCCAGGCTGGGACACCTGGGGGTGCTCACCTGGAGAGGAGAAGCTCCAGGGAGAGCTCAGAGCCCTTCCAGGGCCTGAAGGGGCTCCAGGAGAGCTGGAGAGGGACTGGGGACAAGGGATGGAGGGACAGGACACAGGGAATGGCTCCCAGTGCCAGAGGGCAGGGCTGGATGGGATATTGGGAATTAGGAATTGTTCCCTGTGAGGGTGGGCAGGCCCTGGCACAGGGTGCCCAGAGCAGCTGTGGCTGCCCCTGGATCCCTGGCAGTGCCCAAGGCCAGGCTGGACACTGGGGCTGGGAGCAGCCTGGGACAGTGGGAGGTGTCCCTGCCAGGAACAGGATGGGCTTTAGGGCCCCTTCCAACCCAAACCACTCTGGGATTCTGTGTCTCTGTGAAACACATCTCAAGTACACCAGGACACAGCAGTTTTCCCTCTAATCACAAGTTCCAGGAGGACCTACAGGCCTCCAGGGTGGAATCCTGACCTACAACTTCTGTTTGCAGACCTGGTTCTGCTTTTACTTATGCAACTAAATTCAGAGAAATCCCATCTGAGGCATCTGGCATGAAACAGATCATGAGTGGATATTAGGTTTATTCCAAAGATTTGTACTTTTCAAAATATCCCCAGTCTTTTATGCAGAGTAGAATTGTATAATCATAGAACCATTAAGGTTGGGAAAGACTTGAAGATCATCAAGTCCAATCTTCTATCAGACATGGATGGGATGCCATCTCCTTCAGGTCATTAATTTAAAAAGCACCTAAATTAATTTTAAAATGCCCATATATCGTTCTTTTGGACACCTAGACAGCTTTAAACATTTGTAAGCCCTTACAAACTCATGTCCTCTGGACTTCTGAGTGCCTAAGCCCCATTTCAGTGTTACTCCAGGCAAAGCCACTTAGACACTTATGGAAATGTTACTGACATAACTCTTTCCCCAGTGTCTGAGTTGTGCCAAATATTGCAAGATAGAAACCTAAGAAAACATGTTTTTCTAATTTAAGTCATAACTTGACCACATTTCAATGTCCACATTTTGTATTTAGAAACTAAGAACTTCTTGCAAGGAAGCATCCAATCAGTTTAAATTATGCTTAGTTTGTTTTTATGGTTTCCCATGACTTTTTTGGGCCAGTGTAGTTTCCCGTTTCCCACACATTCGAAGCCAGTATGTCAATACTTTGGAATGTATTAGGCTGTTTAGCATAATTTGAGCACACTTTTGAAATGGTTCCTCCTACAAAAGATCTGGATATTGTACATTCATTCGACAAAAATAGCAAATTAAAAGAAGATTGTGTTTTCTGTTTGTATGGAAAAAAATTTAATTAGGAGTTATTTTGGTCCTAATATTTACTCTGCACGAGTAATTAAAATAGAGAGATCAGTAAAATAGGTGTAGCTCTAAACACATGTTCTTGCTTTGTTTAATTATGTTGATTAGGTTTAAACCCCAATTTGGCATCACCTCCCTTGTCTTAATATGTTGTTGATGAAACCATGTGGAGACCTGACCTTAATATAATCGTGACAAACCTCATTTGATTACCTTTAGCTAATTAAAACATACGTTATATGTACCATAATATTATTGTTATTCATCTTGCACCTCTCTCCCTCTACATCGTTATGCTGAAAGTAAATCTTATTGTGAGATTTCTGTCTCTGAAGGACCTCGTGCCTTTGGCATAATTGGGAGAGGTGTTTATTTCACGGGCCAGTTATAATAACAGTAATTATCATATAAAAACTCTGTGAATTTTTAAACTGAGGCTTAGTGCTAAGTTTACTGTGGCTCTGTGTCGGTGCAGCCTGGAGCGAGCGCTGGGCAGCCCTGGGACTTCCCATGTCCCACTTCCCATCCTTCTTTCCCATTCCCTCTTCCATTTTGGGACTCCCTTCCCCAGTCCTGGCTGCACAGTTTTCAGCCCCGTTTTCTGGCTGTCCTGTCCAACATTAACACCCAAGATTTGGCCCCAGGATTTGGAGACCCTTTATTCAAGGTGCTGGATCCTTTCCCACAACAGTTTCTTTTGGGGAGAGCTGGAATCTGTTTTTGGTGGGTGTTTATGCATCACAAAGCTAATTATGACTTAGGAATGCCTTTGGGACTTTCCCTGCCCTCCACCATCACAGGTGTTCTGTTTCCTAACAAAATCATCCTGCAGAAGCAAAGTGTCATAGAAGGGCAAGTAATGGTCACCCTGAGCAAATTTAATTATATCTGGGGCTCTGAGCAACCTGGTCTAGTGGAAAGTGTCCCTGATCATGGCAGGGGTTGGAACTGGGTGGTCTTTAAGGTCTCTTACAACCCAAACCAGTCTGGGGTTCTATTTGACTGAAATATTTTTATAGAGTCTGTTGCCAGGGACACCATCACAGCCTTTAACGTCACACTGGCCTTCAGTGCCAACATCCCCAGTTTGTACCTGCAAGAAAGTACAACACAAATAAAGCAAGAAAAAAAATAAATTTTGAAGATCTTGCAGTGGAATTTCATGAATATTTCAGAAGGTATGAAATAGGATGCTCTCCATGGGCATGTAAATAATAAAGAAATTTGAACCTTAGCCATGACAGTCCCAGGCTGGTGCCTGTCCCACTGGAACATTCTTCTGAGGTGGTTTGAAGAAATCAGAGCTGCTGCAAATATAGAATTGATGCTGAAAATTGCCTTCCAAAATGTAACCAGAATTATTCTGGCTTTCAGCACAAGTGTGATACAGGAACTGAGTTTTATTTCCCAGGCTCCCCTGGGAGCGACTTGGGTTCTTCCTGACTTGATTTTCCTTCAAAGCATGTTCCCTCATCTTCCAAACATTGCCTGTGAGAGGCTTTTTCTTTAAAAAAAAAATCTAAATAACAATAAAAAATAACAATAAAAAATTAGAAGTTATGGTCATTTCACCTGCCCTGAGTGCCATAAAAGCGGGACAAGGGGGGTGGTGAGCAACCCAGGTGTGCCCATGCCAGGAGAGCCACTCCAGTGCCAGCTGCCAGCAAGGCACGGGGACAGGGCACACAGCAAGGCTTCAAAACCATTTGGTGTCCATCCACTGGGCAAAAGAAATGGAATTCCTCCTGTCTGGAATGAGGGCTGGGGTGATCAGTGTGACAATGTAGGGTCAGAGGATGGTGGCCCCACCACCTATGTTCCTGCTCTTGGCTGCAGGCTCCAGCTCCTCACCCTCACAAAAGTGGGGACAGGGCTGAGTGACTCCCCATCGCCTGGAAAATCTCTTGGCTCTTGCCACTGCTCCCTTATTTCTGAATCCACTGGAAAAATACCAATATTTCACCACTAGTGGGTTGAGGAGGTTAAACTTTAATGTTTCCCTCTTCCCACCAATGCACCTCACGGAAAAAAAAAATAAATAATGGTTTCAAAAATGTACAAAATCCAATTTAAAATGACATTGGGGTTTTATTTAAAGTCATGGAAGCTGGTTAATTCCAAAATGCTCTCATTAACTCACATCATTTAGCAAGTTTCTCTTCATTTAGCTCTCTCTCTCCAGAGCCTCTCAGCTGCTCTACCTCAACACATTGACAGCCTTCTGTGCTCCTGCTTCCCAGGGGGACCTAAGGTGACTTTAAAGTACCTTTCCCTTTTCCTGGAGTCGGGGTGCACAAAGGAGCTGGCTCTGGGAGCCTGTCTGGATCAGGGTGGGCTCCCTGGGCTGCCCATGGATGTCCTCCCAAATTTTGTGTCCTCCCCACCCCATTCCCAGATTTTCCTACAGTGTCCTCAGCTCCTGCCAGGCGGGAATTCCCAGGGCTGGGCTGTAATTACAGAGCCATCAGGGCCCTGCAGCAGCACGGAGGGCTCGGAGTGTGTGTGAGGATGTCACCCCACTTGTCCGTGGTGGGTCCGGAGCCCTCCTGCTCTGTGGCTGCTTTGCTGTCCTTTCTACTTCAGTCTCAGCTCTCTCTCAGGCTGGTTATCTTCCCCGTTTCAGGATATTGAGGGTTTTGGGGGTTTTTGGTTTTTTTTGTCTTCACCAATAGCATCAGCTTGTTCCACTCTCCCTCCAAAACGACTCCCTAAAACTCATTTGATGTGCTTTTGCATTTCTGTTTTTCAAGGCAAAAAAGGGAAATAAAGAATCCCTTTCTCTCTTTTCTTTTCTTTTCTTTTCTTTTCTTTTCTTTTCTTTTCTTTTCTTTTCTTTTCTTTTCTTTTCTTTTCTTTTCTTTTCTTTTCTTTTCTTTTCTTTTCTTTTCTTTTCTTTTCTTTTCTTTTCTTTTCTTTTCTTTNCTCTTCTCTTCTCTTCTCTTCTCTTCTCTTCTCTTCTCTTCTCTTCTCTTCTCTTCTCTTCTCTTCTCTTCTCTTCTCTTCTCTTCTCTTCTCTTCTCTCCCTCTTTTTTCTTTTCATGTTTATGCTGTGGATGATCCCCAGCTGTGGCTGCCCCATCCCTGGAAGTGTCCAAGGACACTGGGGCTTGGAGCAACCTGGGACAGGTTGAAAGATGTCCCTGCCCATGGCAGGGGTGGCACTGGATGGGATTTAAGATCCCTTCCACCCCAAACCATTGTGGGATTTCAGGATTCTCTGATCCCGCAGCTGCCCCTGGCTCCTGTGCCTGGCACCAGGTGGTCCCACCTTGGCTGGAAGAGCATCCCCCTCTGGCCAGCCCCCAAGGCCTCATCTGGCACTGGCTTTGCTTCCGATACAATTTCTCAGTTTGGAAGTGAAGGACAGGAGAAAAGGCAATTTTTGGTGAAAAAACAGCAAGAAAAGTCTCACAATAGCACAAGGGCAAGGCTGGTCCCTGTCCTGCAGTGTCCCACAGCTGGGGCTTGGTGCTGCTCCTCCTGATGGACGGGTGTCTCTGCATTTCATGTGGGCTATTTTGCCTGTCTCCAAAAAACTGGACCAAGCCCAGGAATTCCAGGTGATCCTGAGCAGCCCCCATCACCACAATTCCAGCTACCACCACAATTCCAGCCCCCACCACCACCATTCCAGCCACCACCACCAAAATTCCAGCCACCACCACCACCATTCCANCCTGTCTCCAAAAAACTGGACCAAGCCCAGGAATTCCAGGTGATCCTGAGCAGCCCCCATCACCACAATTCCAGCTACCACCACAATTCCAGCCACCACCAAACTTCCAGCCCCCACCACCACAATTCCAGCCACCACCACCACAATTCCAGCCCCCACCACCACAATTCCAGCCACCACCACGCCCAGCTTCCCTCCAGCCCTGACCTGGAGGTGACAGGCTCAACATTCCTTTACCAGTTGCCATTTAGCTCTCATTTGAGCTAATTAAAAGCCTTTTGACTTGTTTTTTTTTTTTTTTAATTATTTTGTCAGTAATTTGATGCTTTATGTGAGTTTAACACTGAACACTTAGGTTGGGGGAGAGTATTCATTCCTGAGTATTTATTTAATCAGTAATTGCATTTTACAGAAAAAAAAATTCCCCAGCTTATTCTAAAGAAAAATAATTAAAAACATCAGTTTGCACCTGATCAGGTGGGGATTAGAAACTATATTTAATCATGCAATGGATTTTTATTATTTTTATTCTTGTGTTATGGCCAGTGTACAGTGGTTTTATCTCCTCTTTGTACTTGCAATAACATATTATTTGACCATGAATCACTTTAATGGATTGAAACATAAGCATGTGAATTGAAAAATAGATACATTAGTCAAATCAATAAATAAATATGAAAATACATTTCTACTATGAAAAACCATCTTGGCTACTGTGTCCTCCAACTTGGACAGAGAAAGCTGAAATATATAGCTGTAAAATATGGCTTGCCGTGTCAACTAGCCAGTGCCTGCAGCCTAAAAGGAATTTTGAGCACTGGGTAAGTAGTATTTCATCAACAAAATCATAAAATAAAGACATTAAAATGAAGGAATGATTGAGTGCTGCAGGACGTTTGTAAAATCACCCTTCAGTCTGGGGCTGGAGTAGTTTAGTATTAGACATTGCATACTTTTCATATAAATTTGCTTACAAATAGCATGTCTTAACAAGCAATATTGCCAGACTGCCCCTGTAGCAAATATTTTTTCACTCTGTTGCTAAACAAACTCTCCTCGTGTGTTCCGTGGCGTGGCTACAGTCGGTATAAATAATACATCCTTAATATTAGGAAAAAATACAGTATAAACCTTCACACAGGGTATTAAACCCTGTAATGAACTAAGATTTTGAGCTGCTAAAAACCTTTTTTCACGCATTTTCCAGTAGGAAAGTCCATCCTTGTTGCTTCATTTTGGTTCTGCTCTGGGGCAAATCCAAGGCTTCATTTATTGCAAGGAATTTTGCTTGGATTTACACGACTTTGATAGCAGAATACGGCCTTTTGCATTTACATTTGTGTGACCTCTGTTCCAAGGGGGCTGTGTGTCCATATCCAGCTTGGGAAGCTGATAAACAACATTTATGGCTATGGATCAGTGTAAGCAGTTCAATAAAAGGGGGATGTTAATTGCTCATCTTACGTGGTCTAGAAATAAGCAGAGCTTGGTGCCTTTTTTAGCTGACATGGAGTTCAGAAAAGAGAAGCTTTCCATTTCCTTTCAAGTAGCTAATTAGCTATATGAGAGAATGGCAAAAATACAGACTTTTCCAAAGTTTATTTGCATTTTTCTACCTTGACATATTATGCAAATATTAAGTTGTCATTTGCATATGACAAGAATATCTGATCTTATTTTGCTTCAAGTCCCTTCAAATGCTGATATAAAGTTAAAACGTGAATCAATGTATGTTTTATGTGGTTTATGGGCTGCATTGTCACTTTTTGACTGATACATTTTGCATGTGAACTCGACTTTGTAGCAGCCATCACAGGTATCCTTGCTGGGATGGCTTTGATATGGAATTGGGAGTGATGAATATCCTTAGCATCATCAGGAAGCTGAACTCGAGTTTTAACAACAAACCAAGCAGTGATTTTGAGCTAAAGAGCAACAGTTTTTCGTTGAGTTGTCCATAACAACGCAAAATATCCGTCAAAACAGCGGCGAGAATGCATCAGAGTAAGGTAAAATACTCTTTAAATTAACACTTTATATTTCTGGGTCAAGACAGGACCTGGCTGCAATTAATTTGCCCCGGTGATGTTACATCTTGAGACCTTCAGAGGTTCTTTGTGGTGCAGCAAGTCCCTGGGGAAGGGCTGGGCATCCATCTCTGCGAGGGAGGAAGGGCTGGGAGACCCTCCCAGGCTCGGGCCCCAAACACAAATGTCTCCTGAATCTCTGCAAACAATCCCACTTGAAATTATTGTGCAGCTTTATTGTATTTTCAGCAATGTGCTTTGCTGGCAATAGAGAGACAACTTCAGAGGTAATACCCTGGAATCTCTTCCTGTTATAGATGGCTGTAGCTCATATATATAATGTGATTATTTCTTTCATTAAAGGAACTAAGTAATGTTATTAGATTTGGCTTTTTTTAGTGCATCAAATGGTTTATTTTACCGAGGCTGGAATTATTCTTTTCCAGAAATCCAGAGGTCATTTATTACACAAAGCACCTTGCGTTTACAGAAAAGAGACACAGCAGCTTTAGCTGTATTTCTTGTGTCTGCTTCCTCATTGCCTGAGTGTGAAAACTTTATTGCTCATTATCTACTGGGCTGTGATGAAGTGACAGATGATTTATTGGGAGCCAAAAACTGTGTTTCAATGGTGAACATTTTTATCCTTTTGTGTTGCAGCCTGCCAACCCCTCTAACTGCTGAGGCAACAAATAAAGAAAACTCACTGCTGGAGGGCCCTGTGACTATCACTCATAAATGTCCACATTTCAGATCCCACTCTGGTTCTAATTTGATTCAATTCCCTTTTGTTGCTTAAAAATTCAATTTGTTTAATTGAGCTGTTTGACAGTAAAATCTGAATTCCATGCATTTTAACCATTCATATTAAATTTCCCTCCACATAGTACTTTTAGTAATGTGCTTTAAAAGAGGTCACTTTAATTTAAATTTGGTGACCTTACAAGCTTATAAAAAGATCTATATGCTATCCTTCTCAAACTGAAATTAAATTGAATAAATGTAAGATAACGCTACAGTAGATATTTCTGACTGAGGTTTTGGGGTCCTGCAGAAATGAAACCTGCACTAGGAAGCCTCTGTGCCCTTCCCAGCCTGTTTTCCACAAAAAACAACAATGATGGTGCAAGGAACATCCCATGGCAGGTCAAACCAACCATTAAAATTCATCTACAGCTTAATACTGGAGCTGGGGTGCTTACATTGTCTTGTGTCTTTGTTTGATAAGTTCTCTGCCCCTGGCTTGGGTTATTTCTGTTTGTTTTTAGATAGGCTTGCACAGTTTTTGACATTTCCATGGCAGAATATCTTTTCCTTTAGGATTAATAAGAAATATTGGAACCGGAGCAAGACTTTTAAGATTTAGTAAACTTTAATCTGTAAAATTTAATAGCAATCTCCAAGTCATTATGAGTATATAGGATGCAGTCTGGCTTTACAAACACTTTTAAGCAGTGAGTTATGTTCCAAGAATGGCTTTGCTGTGTATCATTACGTCCAGGTAAATGCCAGGATGATGACATAATTGGTAGTTGGGAGTAAAATACAACCCCTGTAAAATGTTACTAAGGTAAACGTAGCGGGGTTGTAATTCATTATACATAAACATGACTAGGAGTTATTTATCATTTTATGAAACACAGAATAACCTGAGCTGGCCGTGTTCTTCATTACTTTATGGGAATTGTTACGGGCTCGTCGCCGCTCGCTCCTTTATTTCCCTTTAATGATTTACCAACGCTGCCCCCCAAACCCACGCCGGGTTCCTTCCCTCTCCGACGCTACCCTGACACACCAAGTCCTAAAAACTGGCCTCATTAGGAGTGATATCCTGCCACTTTCAGACACTGACAAATTTACGGCCCTGGATTAAAGGTCATATGGGCATTTCAGCCATTAAACCAGCCCCATTCCCCAATACCTGCCACCGTCAGGAAATACATTTTTGCACACAGATGCCCGTTCCGTTATTTTCCGCTAAAGACATACAGTAATAGTTTGAAAGCAACAAAAGCCTATTTTGTACCTGTTCAGCTTGCAAGTGTGCTAGCCCTAGGCTACTGTTTAACTTTTAACCCTCTTGTTCACACAGCGTACATGCATAAAACTACAATGTACCACATAATGAAGTGAAGCTGGCAACATTTGTTTTAGACTGTTTGCTATAGGACACGCTTCTCTCTGGTTGGAAAATCAGTTTGGAAAACAAAACAAAACAAAACAAAACAAAAAAAAAAAAAAAAAGAGGTGTCTCGCTAGGAATTGAGGGATTATGCTGGGGTTTTGCCCACATTTAATAGCAGCCCTGCTATGCTTTCTGTGTATTAACAGGGCTTTCAAGTAAAAAAGAAATAATTCAGCACCAAATGATTTTTGAAGAAGAATTTCTTTTGCAATTCTTTCCTGGTGTCTGATTTTAAAACATTTTATCAAGCTTCCACTATATGTGCCAAACACTCTCTTGTCAGGTGTAGGATGAACTACAGTATAACTGTGAGATATTTCTTTCCCTCATAACAATCTCGAGCCATAGCCCATGATGAATTATTTGTACCATCACAAGGAAATTCCCCTCTTCTGCACTTAAACCCAGCAAAATTACACACCAATTGTGGCAGAGCAAACATCTGATGTGACAGCTGTATAGCACACGGAGATCCATTGGTCCATTGGTTAATCAGCAGATTTTAATGGTGCTGGGGAATATCTGGTGCCCTGAATTAGAAATGGGGCTGTGTTCTTCACTAATAGGACAAATTTTCTACCTGTGGATGAAGGATTCCTCCTGGTTAAAGGCTTCAAGTGTTTAAAATTAAAAAGAAAAGAAAAAAAAAAAAGGAAAAAAAAAGGAAAAAAAGAAAAAAAAAGAAGAATTATGTGGAAAATCTGCCATAATTCAGAACACAAAAAGGAAATCCTGTGGATGAGTCAATTATATGGTTCCTAATGATGGTTCAGCCTGGAGGCCTTGAGTGAGGAGGGGAGGAAATAGGGGAAGATTAACTTGGTTAACCTTCTTCCATTTCCCTGTGCCAGGCAAGCACTTTACTTACTGCATTCCCTCCTCTTTAACCCACGCTGTCATTTCCCACTGTAGTCGGGGACAGCTTGAATTTCACAAATTCCATGAGTATTTGCCCTTTCCTTTTTACACCAACAATTAAAATGGTAAAAAGGGCCCAATGCTGTGTTGGAAAGTGGGATTTAGGGGGTTGGGTTGTTTCTACCTGTTACCATTAATGGGATCATCAGATCCTCAGGAAAATTAAGATCACAGTTTTCCTGGGCAGCTCATTATTAGGGATATATCCTAGAAATTAGAAATACCCCCAAGATTAAAAGCAAAATCTCAGAGGCCCCTGAAGACAGCAGTATCTTTAGTGAGATAAAGGCCTGGCCAAGCGCAATAATGATAATGATAAATAACCATCATTTATTTTTATACATGCCCATATCATTTAGGACCTCATAGTGCTCCACAATAAAATCAAAGAAACATTAACTTGAAGTAAACAAATGACAAAACCAACATCAGCAGATGGGCAAATCAACAACAAAAATAAACAAATCAGCAGGTCAGAGGCTTCATTGCAGGGATGAACAAATGAGTTTGGAGCAGAAATTTGGGTGGAAAAATGCAGGAAAGACCAAATGAAGAATGAAAGGCTGCTCGTCCTCCAACCCCCCATGAGCAGAGCACCCTCAGACACCTTTGGGTGATGTCTCACTGCCATTGGGGCTTCCTGTATTCTCAATTTCCACTTAAATCTCACATCTGAATTTTCTTTTCTTTTTTTTTTTTCCCCAATTCTGACGTCCCCAAACACCTCCTGGAAGCCTGGTCTCCAGGCACAGCTGGATGGAGACACCAGGAATGTTGGACTGAGATGGGCAGTGGTGAAGTGCAAAAATTACAGAGCTGGATATCGTTTTTATTATCTGATTTTGAGAAAATATGGAAGAAAAAGGAAAACCTTATGACTTTGTTTTGAGCCTTGGTGTGGTGCACATGACTTCCACATCCTCATGCTCCAGGGTCTATGAAACTCTCTTGTGCCCATTTCCCAATAAATTCATGATCCATAGGTGAGCTGTGGTCAGCAAAAGCGTTTTTTGTCAAGGAAGTAGGATCTTGCTGGAAATATTATTATTATTTACTGCTATTACTGATGATTATTTATAATAGAGTTGAACCTAAAACTTTTATTACACCGAGCATCAAATAAATGCTTACTGGAAAATTCCCTTCTCTGAAACTGTGAAAAAAAATTTCTTTATAACCCATTTAATAACAGGAATTAGTTGTGATTCATTATTCTGAGTGGATGGGAGCAACCCCTACAGCTAAAGAAGAGGCTCTGTATAGATCTGGATGACCAGAGACACCAAACCCATTGACCTGTGATAGCAGATGATTTTCAGCCAAACGTAACCTTTTTCCTTTGTTTTGGTTTTAAACTTTGTAGAGGCAGAGAGGTACCTTCACCTAAACCTTGTTTGGTCTCGCAGCACTGAGAAGCAGGAATGCTCCTGGGGGCACTGGGATTTGCCATCCTCCCTGTGCTCATTTTTTGTTTAAGAACAACTCACTCTTGGCATGTGATGATCAGCTGCTGCTGTTTTAGCCAGAGACTGCAAATAAGGAATTTGTTTTCTTTTAGAAATAAATCTGCAGCCTCTATAAGGACAGATTTTAGGTGAGGTTTTGGATTGGGATACGCAAGGCCAGTACTTCAAACTCATTCTGGATTGAGAGACACCTAAAACATGAATTATGTGATTAGAAGAAATTTGAAAACTTGGTCAAAAATTAACTCCATGCACCAGAAATGCATAATTGAAATTCCCATCTTCAAATACTGCTGCAGCTCCTTCCTTGCTGAAGAATTATCCTTGCAATTCTTGTTTTAACAAGTTTTTATATGTATGGAGAAGAAAAAGGTGAGAAAGGGACCTGTATTCTGGCTTTCCTTTGTGTGTTATTTGTACCGTGGCAGTGAGGACTTGTCCCCAAGCTCATGGCAGTAACTTTGCTTTGCCACTTTGGACGTTGTCAGCCCAAGAAGTGCTGCTGACAGACACGTTCCAGGTCACAGAGCGAGATTTCCTGATCAATAATGTTCCAAGCAAACTCCAGGGCCAGAAATACAATCCCTGACATTGACAGGACACAAGATTCTGCGAAACACGTGATGGTGTGAGGGCTCTGGTGGAGACACCACTGATGTCATGTAATGATTTCTGCAGGTGCAGGGACACCTCCCACTGTCCCAGGCTGCTCTAAGCCTCATCCAACCTGGCCTGGGACACTGCCAGGGATCCAGGGACAGCCACAGCTGCTCTGGGCACCCTGTGCCAGGGCCTGCCCACGCTCACAGCCAAGAATTCCTTCACAATATTTAAATTAAACCTGCCCTGTGGAAATGCTTGGTTCCACTGGTTTATCCTGAACACGGTGAGTCGGTGTTAGGCGTACCAGCACCATCACAACCTTACCCAGGCAGACACTGTGCACAAGAAGGGAACAGCTGAAAATCGGGAATTTAGCTTGGGAAAAGCAGAATCCTGCCTGGAGGATGCTGTTCCAGCAGCCCCATCCATGCAGCAGTTCCTGGAAGTACTTCTGTCACAAAGGTTTATTTTTCACAGTGTGTAACTTGGCAAAAATGATTCAATCCACACTCAGCTTGGCATTCCAGATCTCAGTCCGTATGGAAATGTTTGGCAGGTTTAAAAAGATGAAAAATAAAGGAATAAAAGATTGTTTTCTCCTCGTCTTTTGGTGCTCCTTGTTCTTCTCTCCCTGAGACTTTAAGTTGCAGGGAGCTCTGTGCAGGCAGCCCTTCTTCACTGTTTAAACCTAATTGAAACTTAAGTGTCCAGTATTAAAACTTTGCTCAGTATTAAAACAAAAACCAGGAGCAAAATTTAGCTTTAGCTGAAATACAGGTTCTTGCACTTTCTGTGAGTTTGGGGTGGTCACACCTGAGGTTTTGGGTTGAATCCAACTAAATTAAAAGTGTTGCATTTTATTTTTAAATTGAGAAGTTGCTATACATGTTTAATCTTTTTAGTATGGTCAGACTAAAAAAAAAAAAAATCCTTCACATTGCTTGATTTTAAAATTGGGTTTTCCTAAAAAACATACAGGATTTTAGGCTGTATTTTCAAAAAGAACCACAAAAACTGTGTGAGTGTTATTTTGCCTGTAAAACATGATTGCACTGGAATAGTTCAGATGTGTAAACCCACACACGTGTCCCACGTTCCATGTGAGCAGGTGACAATGCTACCCACCCCACTGAATTTTAGCTTTCTGAATGTCATTTTCTCAGCAGAACAAACCTGTGAGCTCTGAAATCCCCTTTGGTCCCTTGTAAAGGCTTAGGCCTTGGTCACCCTGGAGAAGTTGTGGTTGTGCCATAGAATCACTTGATGGTTGAGGTTGGAAAATTCCTCTCAGACCATCGAGTCCTTCCACTCCCCAGCTCTGCCAAGGCCACCACTGCCCCATGTCCCCAAGTGCTGCACCCACATGGCTTTTAAATCCCTCCAGGGCTGAGGACTCCACCCCTGCCCTGGGCAGCCTGTTCAAATGCTGTAAAATCTTTTCCACAAAGGAAGTTTTTCCCTCGAAGTGTGAGGGCTGGTGATGGCAGTGAACATCCATCTGCAAGGAACATGCAAAGGACACATGAGCTGCAAAGACCTGTCCCTGCCTGTCCTTGGTAGTAGAGTTTCTCAGAAATGCCTGACCTCCAAAAAGGAGCAAAACCCTTTGTTTTCACTCTTTACAATCCCTTTTCTCATTTGCGCCATCTAAACAAGGGCTGGTTTGGGAGAGCTGGGGAGAAGAAAATCCCAGCTCATCCTAAGGGTGAAGGTATTGCAGTAAAAACAGTTAAAACCATCTGAGGTCCTTAAAAGCCCCCGTGACTCATGAAGGGATTAAAATCACATAAATGGGGTGGCAAAATATTCACCATGTGCCTGCCCAGCTCAGATGTCCACAACCCCAGAACAGCCTGAGCGGGAAGGGATCCACCAGGATCATCCAGCCCAGCTCCTGGCCCTGCACAGACACCCCAAAATCCCACCCTGGGCACCCCTGGAGCACTGTCCAAACACTCCTGGAGCTCTGGGGAGCCTGGGCAGTGCCCAGCACCCTCTGGGGTAAGAACCTTCCCCTGATCTCCAGCCTAAACTCCCCCTGGCACAGGCTGACCCCACTCCTGGTGCTGCTCATATCATTTAAGCATTTTTGGGTGCCTAAAAGCTTAAAATCATGTTTTTGTAAGGGTAGCTTGGATGAGTTCGTGGTCTCGTTCCCAGGAAGCGCTCTGGGTCTGCAGTTTTTATTGAGGCATTATCATCTCCATTTGCTCGTGGACAGAAAAATCCAGGTGTAGGAAGCGAAGGCAGCCCCACAGGCGGGGTTAATCCCGTCCTCTTGACCAGGATTGCTCCCGTGCCGGCATGGAAATGCACGTTTGGCTCTTTGGGGGACCGGGGCCAGCAAGGCAGGGCTGCCCTGGATCCCGCTGTCCCCGGCATCACCTGGGAGCCTCCGGCGCGGCTCCTCTCCCTTCCCACTCCTCTCCCTTCCCGCAGCCGCCTTTATGTCCCCGGCATAAATCCTCTTTACTCGGGCTTTGTGTCTGGGGGCCGGCAGCGCGTTTGTTCCCAGGCGAGGAGCGGTGCCGCGGCTGAGGGAAGCCACGGGAGGGGGAATACATGCATATCTAGATATTTACCCAGGTATAAATACATCCACACAAAATATATGCACCCCCCTAACCGCCAGCAGACACTGAGGGAGGTTTTAACTCCAAATTCTCAGGCTTTAATGGATTTAAATCAGGCTCTTAACGCTGTTTCAACATTTTTTTTTTTTTTTGGTGCGTGTTTAGTAACAACAGTCATCTTAAATTGTAGTGGCACATGGCCAGAGGGAAGAGAGGTGTTAATGAGACTCACTATAAATGGAAGGAGCTGGGGAGTGACAGCTTTCCGGAGCACTGTTGGCATCGGATCGAAGAGACAGGTGGTGGCACAGGGCTGACCGATCACCTCAGATAATGATGAAAGAGGAGTGACAGGGGTGAAAGATTCAAGGACCACTGAAGAATGGCGCGGGGGAAGGCAGGGGCCATCAGCCAGCCCCGACAGCCCCGGCCCGCTCCCCACGCGCCGGTGAAATATGAGAGGGGCTGATAAGGGGGAAGCAGAGTATTATCGATATCAGATGTGGAAATGAGTGGACTTAGTAACCTATCTACCATTTGGAGTAAGTATTTACGGTTTCCATGACCAGAATCAATCAGGTTTGAAATTCATTCTTATTTGGCGGAGGAAATGTGCACTTAACCTTTACATTCGGGGTCTCCTGATGAATATTGACCTAGAAAAATATCCCAAAGGTGTTGGGTCCGACGAAAAGTTATTTAATAATTTCGTAAATGATTGCTGTACCGCAGGGACTAAATATTTAGATCGGAAATCCTAACTTTAGATGGGTGCTGGGCCAGGGTGCAGATTATTGCTACACTGAGAGCCCTCCAACCTCTCATCAAGCAGCCATAAATCAGGGGGATGGAGGAGTTCAGACAGAGCAAATTCTGGTGACAGCCACGTGATGGACTCACGGGGGAGAAAATGAAAATTCATTCCCTGACAACCTGCTACAGGCTGCAGGTATGGCAAGGGGGAGAAGCTAAATAGATCTGTATCAGCTGCGAGGATGGCAGACCCCCAGCATATGGAAATGCTCCGGGAGGGGAGGTGAAACCCGGAGCTGCACACAAAATGCTAAAACCTCGGAGCGGCTGAATCACCTGAGCAAAGATTACATAAAAATGTAAATTGCCTGCTCCTGACCCAATCGCGCTTAAAAATGAAGGGACAAAGAGTGACAGGAAAGGTGCTATTATTACAGATTCAGGGTGATGCACAGTCACTGCTCAGATTCCTCTTCGGCAGTGGCTGGGAGGCAGCTCAGACACCGCGAATAATTTCCCTGCAACTGCCCTCTCCTATTTATACACCTGCTCCGAAGGCTTTGGGGATGAAGGGAAAGGATCCAGTGGATTTGGACGGGCTTCCGAGCGGGATCCAGGCAAAGCTGCTCCATGTGGGGATTTCAGCCCCCGATTTTTTTAATCTAAGCCAATTTACCCAAGATTTTCGGTCTGCAGATAAATATTAAATTCATTTTAAGAAAGATTATTTCACAAAGCTTCTCTCGCTTGCATGAGAGTAATGAACTCAGAGATGAGCAGGAATGGCTTTGAAAGGTGCAGGCTTTACAAAAGATCTCACTAATGGCCTAGATCAAGTATTGCTATCCCTAAAATTAAATGCCAGTGTTTAAAACTCCATTTGTATAAGAAGAACTTGCTATTAGTAATTTTTAAGGCTCTTGATTAAATAACTACAAATGCATTATTATTGGGTTCATAATTACTTTAAAAGTGCTCAGGTTTTGGTCATTTTCCCTGCCTTATTATGGCACAGAGGCAAAATTTCACTCATATATTTGACTTAAATGACAGTCTTTTGGGATTTGCAACAGAAATTATAACTTCTGCTGCAATTTACATGTTAAGTTCTGTAACCCCGTGATAGTTCAACCATTTGTAAAAGAACAGTAGGTGGCCTAGTGGTCTAATATTCAATGAATAATTTTAACTTACATCAAGCACGAGGTCCAGTTTAATGTTTCATTACATTAAAATTGCACTGGGTGACATAAACTTTGTAATTAAAAGAGCATAACTTTTCCAAAATGCTACAGATGACTCTTCTGCAAAATCAGCGTGTTTGGTCAAGCTGTTACATTTCTGCAAACCCAGTCTGGTGTTGTGTGTGCAAGGTGCTACCTGTTGAAAATGAGGTGAGTTTATTGTCACTGTCTGTCCACAGTGCTTGGGAATTTAATTCCGTGGTATTCTACATCCAGGGAGTCACGCTGTTGCACAGGGCTTAGTGGATAAATAAGGAAAACCAGGCAAAAGGGAGAAAATCAGGTGGTGTGGCTGTGAGACGCCGCCTTCCTCGGGTGGTTGGGTGTCTGGGGCTGTGTGTTCCGAGCTGCGGTGGCCTGGCCGTGCTCCGGGTGCCCCGGCTGGCACAGCTGGGAAGGGCTGGGCTCGCCCCCTCCGGAGCCCCGGGGGTTTGGAGATGCGCCGCATCCCTGGGAGCAACCCCCAGGGCACATCAATCTCCACTTCCAATTGCTTCCTAATGGCCCGGGAGCTTTCCAAAGGGAACCGCACCACGGGCCGGCTTCGCATTAGCTTTTATTTGTCTTTCTGGATATTACCATTAGTCATCATTAGTTATGAGGCAATGGCAGGTATCAATT
The DNA here is from genome assembly GCA_013399835.1 of Leptocoma aspasia. NCBI lineage: Eukaryota > Metazoa > Chordata > Aves > Passeriformes > Nectariniidae > Leptocoma > Leptocoma aspasia. Next base: position 453,609 of record VXAX01003035.1, on the reverse strand, counting down.
AGAAGATGAAGGATGACCCGAGTCACGTGCGGGGGGATGGAGCTGCCGCGGGATCGGCTCCTGGCAGCGCTGGGGTGCTGGGGCTCCGTGCCCCGGCCTCTGCTGGGGCTGTTTGGGGTGTGCTGGGCTGGAGCAGCTGACTTTGGCTTTGTTTCCTTTCGCTTCCTTCTGTTTGCTCACTCGAGTGAGCTGAATCGATGAACTCATCCTTGCTGAGCTGGAACGCTTTGGGGTTTAATAGACTAAACTCGCAAGCTTCTTGTGCTCTTTCACCCCAGATTAATTTTCTTTCCCGTTTAAAATTAAAATACTTAATTGGCTCACAGGTGTCAACAAGAGCAGAAGAAGAGCCTTTAATATCTCAAGATGGTTCCAGTTGTTGCTTCCTAAACTGTGGGCTCTGAGATGATGCTCGGAGAGCACTTGGAAGGGCAGGCAGGTAATGGGAGCTGCATTGCACAGTACACTCATTGTCATAATAGCAAAAGCAGAGTAATTGTGAGGTGTTCATGAGAGCTGATCTATCCCAGTTCTGGTGTCAGACGCAGTTTGATAAATGCAGCATTAATTGATGCATTATGTAGCATTTGTTAAGATACATCACCCAGCCAGCTTTTATTGTTCTTTGAGATAAAGGGTTATATTAACCCCAGATTTCCTGTTTATTTGTTTTTTTGGTTTTTTTTGTTTTTTTGGTTTTTTTTTTTCTGAGAGGTCTAATGACAGGATAGCGTGAGATGGAAGGAAAAACTAAAAATGGCTTTTAAAGGTATGGACTGAACACCTAAAGATGCAGACGAGACACAGATGCCTACAGAAAAAAAAAAAAACCAAAAAAAAAGGTGATTTTTGAAAATACCACAACAATCACCCCTATACACCTACCTCAATTTCCAGGCACCCAAACACCTTCCCAAACCCTTCATCTTTTGTTGGGCCTGGGTTTGCAGAGACCCCCAGCAGCTGGACCCCCAGTGTGGTTCCCTGGCCGGGTGTGGGGCTGTCCCCTCTCTCCCTCTGCGCTCGGAGCCGCACGCAGCAAATCTGCTGTGTGCTCTAAAAATAAAAGCCTGGATTCAAACATGATGTATCTCCTTTGATTTCCATGCAGATACATGAGGAATGAATGTATCTATTATGTTGGGGTCTGCTGGAATGTTAATTTTGAAAGTCATTTCTCTCAATCTATAATTATATCTTCTTTGTCAGAAAGTAGGAATTTCTTAGAGCGAGAGGGATTAATCTCAGTCACTGTTTTCAAACAGTTTGAGTTGGGTAGTTTCTGTAAGACTATCATTTCTTTTCTTTTAAGCCAGTTAAATTTTGCCTGAGGCTAACATTTTATACCCAGAGTAAATCTTACTAAAATTAAGAAGCAGAACATACAGCTGCCCTTATTCCTGGCCCACAGATGTTACCAAAATCTGATTAAAAACCCCTCAATCTTCTGCTGCACCTTTTCATTAGTGCAATAATCATTTTTTTGCCAAATATCTGGCAGAAAACGGTGGAAAAAAAGTGAAAAATATGAGGGCTTGATGATCAGCATCTTTGAAAAGACTCGTTGAACCTAGTGGGAGAAATGAGGACTTGGGGTAATCCATGTGCTGAAATATTTTTGCTTCTTTTTCTAGAAAATGTGCAATTTGGTCAGGCAGAAAAAATTGAACAGAGCCTTCCAAGCAATAAATCACTGGATTGCTGGTGACATTCATACAATGCGGATATAGTGTTAACTGTATGAGTCAGACAGCCCTTACTGCACTCAGCCTGTTCCTAGGAGGTGACCTTGCCACGGTGTAGTAATCAATCATTCTGGCACAGGACACACTGTTTTTGTTTAATATTACACTATTGGAATATATAGTAAACAAAGTGCAAAGGAAATTTCGAAAGCAAGCACTATATAAGGTGTGCTGTAATTTTTTGCAGCCTGAGGAGTGCCACCAGCATCCCCAGCCCCGTTTGTGCCTCAGGATTACCAACTTTAGGGCTGTTAGCAGCACCAAAGCATATGTGACTACACTCAAATACTTCAACTGTCTGCACAGCTCGAGAGGAACAATTCAATGGAAATATGAAGTTAGGATTACAAAAAAGATTTACTACCAGAGACGCTGCAGTCTACACATTTCTTATTTTGGCACTTTTATACAGTGTATACATCACGATTTTCCCAGCCAAATGACAGAGGAGCAACATCCCCAACTGCCTGAAAAAAATTAAGCAAACAAATCTTAATTAACTAGTAAAAATTCTTTTAGTGTACGATAAGCGAAGTGTTGCTGCTCATAGCCAAGAGGTTATATTGGATTTCCATGCATGAGTTATACCATGAGCCAGTTAATTCATGAAGTTTGCTGTCAGTGCATAGGGTAAAGGAAGACAAAGGCAAAGTCTTTGGAATGAAGGAACCCTAAGTGAAATATATTTGGTTCTTACTGTTCTCACACGTAGTCGAGATGAAAGATAATGCGGTGGTAATTGAGTATATAAAACTACCTTGTCAGAGAGGCAGCATTAATGTCGAGTTTGTTCTGATTTTTCCAAGTGCAAACCACTCTGTACGTGCTGCAAAGAGGTGAGGAATCAAATCTGTTATGGCTGAGATTTTGTTAGGGATAAATGTGGACATACATAATTTTTTCGATACTGCAGCCTGCTTTTATTTCCTTGTGGTCCTGGAGCCACTGGTGAGCCATGTGACACTGAGAGGTGACCTGGACCATCTTTTGGGGTGACCACATGTTCCCATATGCTCTCAGGAGGACAAAAAGCTGAACAGGGAGCAGAGGCAAGCAGCGAGCACACAGCGCTTTGGCCCTGGCTTGCCGAGGGAAGCAGTTGTGGTGACACTTCCCAAGGTGATCTGTAGGTTTTCTTCAAAAGGGTTGGATGCTCTTTCAACTTTAAACAGTTGAGAAAAGCTGCTCTAAAGTGTCCATCACCGGGAGATGAATGGTGCTTTCATGGCAGCCTGTCCTGCCAGAGTGGGGTCGGGGCTGCCAGCAGCAGGGCTGCACCAGCACCCACCCCTCCACAGCCATCCTGGCTGAGCAGAGAACCTCCCCACCAAAATCTTCATATTTTTGTATTTTCCCATAGAATCTAGGAGGTGGAAACCACTTTCATAATGCTTGATTTTTCAGCAGCTCTGAGGGGAGTGTGGGGAGTCGCTGCCAGCAGAACCACAGCCCTTGGAGGTGCTGACCCCGTGCCATAAAGAACCATGGTTGAGAACCAGCCATGAAAAGCCTGTGGGCTGTTGGACTTTGAGCTTCAGAAGCAGTTCCAGCACCTGCAGGTCTGGTAGGCTCCATATCCTCACTTCTTGCCCCCACATACCTCTAGAGTGATCCTGGGTTGCACAGCCTGGGAATTATCAACACCACACATGCACAGGAGGTCAGAGTTTCACACAGTTATGGTTATTTCATACCTGGGCAAAAATGAAGTGGAAACCTGATATTTCAGTGTGCACCATGGATTTATGTTGTATTTACTTGAGCACTGGAGCCAAATCCATTTGTCCCCAGACCGTCTCACCATGGGCAGGTTGCAGCTGCTTGCAATGAATTTGGTGACCAGCCCTATCAGTTGACCCACAAAACATGAATGTGCCTTTATTATAGGTCTATGTATTTCATATCCTAATTATTTATTGTCTATCTGAAGGAGTCAGAGGATCTTGGTGTCACAAGCTGCTGGCTGTTTTCATGGAAAAATGAGCGTTGCGCCAAGCAGATAAATGTGGGATGCATGAAGCAGGCTCGAATTCTGAATTCTGCCTTTTCATCCAGTGTTCATATTTCAGAATTTCAGCCAAGAAGGGGAAGAAAGGGGGAAAGAAGTATCTAAGTGCTCTCTCAATTTGTCCATGAGCTCATAGGTTTCTTTAGTTTCAATATGTGTGCAACAGAAAGTAAGGAAACCCTGCCTTCCAGTAAAACCTCAAGTCAGGGTAGGCTTACATGGGTGTACCTGAAAGGAGAGCTTGGCATAGTATTAGGGAAAGCAGCAAATTAAATACGTTTCCCAGGACATTTAATTTTGCAGTGAAGTCCTTGGCAACAACATTTTTGTTTATCTGCCATCAGTGCTAAAAACGGAGCGGGTGTTATTTTCCTGGAAGAAACTCTCGCAGAAAGAGATGCCAGTTATATTAAAGCATGCATTTTGAAACTTTCAGTAGATGAGTTTCATATAGGTGTAGCACGTCCTCACAGTAAATATTAAATTACTGCAAAGATTCTTAGTGTTAGATGCTGGCTGCTAGTGTTGATTTTATCTTAGTTGTTTAATCATTCTACAAATAAATGTATCCAGTCAGTACAGGAATGTTCCATGTTCTGTGAGTGTTACCTATACATTATTGGCCTTTGCATGAATAATAAGAAATTATTATCAGATGCTCAACAAAGACTTAAAATAACAAAGTTCTGCCTAAACTTAAAATTTAAAACCCCACTTCCTGGGTTAATCAAAACAAGGAAGCCCAAGAAAACACCGTGGCAGGTTAACCTGGATTCTGTGTACAAACACCATAAACCCCTGCACAGGTTCTCTCCCGGAATCCATTACATACCTATTTCAGTGCCCCAAATCCACTGGGAATGATCATTTTCGCTCCAGTACCGCTACTGTGTCCCAGCTCCTGTAGCAGTAATGGGTGTCAGGTACTGTTTGGACTAGGAGGGATTAAGCCATCACTCCCCTGCTGAGTGTTAATTTATTGCCTCAGACATTTTCATATCTGATTCATTTTTGCCCGCTCACTAAAGTTGGGTGCCTCGGTGGTCGGGAGGCCCCGTGGGGTGGCTTTGGTTGGGGGGCACGGTGCTGGCGTGCCAGGGGATGGAGCAGCCACAAAGCCAGGCAACCTGCAGAGGTGTGGCACAGCAGCCACGCCACCAGCTCCTCGGGAAACGGGGAGATTGAGATGCTGTCCGGGATCCCAGTGCTAGACATCTCCCCGTAATAGCGTTATTTCCTCGAGAAAATAAAGGGTCACCGCCGCGCACAAACGACATAAAAAATGCCGTGTTGTGGGTGGGTTTTTTTGGTCTCCTCTGGTTTTGTTTAGTGATTATGTAGAACCTGCTGAAAAGGTGTTTATTTCTGTTTGTAAATTGAATGTGCTGGGTGTTTTGCTCCAGCTTTGCCCCAGGCTCTGTTGGATGTGATGATGGAGCTGGAAGCCGAGGCAGACACCGGCGGAGCGCAGGCGGAGGGAATCTGGCTGGAAAACAAAGCCCTGTTTTGTCATTTCATGCCTCTTAAAAGTCCCACTCCATGCAGGCAAAATGCGACTTAATTCACATTAAACAGGACGAGTGGAGTGAAAAATAAACATGCAAAAATAAATAGCAACTCGTCGGAAGTGCTGGGGCTGTTCCCAGCGTGAGGGAGCAATGGGGCCACCAACCACAGAATTGTCCCCAGAAAAGCCACCCCCACCGTGCTATCCCTCTGTCCTCAAGTCAGGCATCTAGGATAGTTTTCCCAAATCCCATTTCTTCCCCATTTGTGAGAAGTGGGTGATGGACAACCTCACCCTGTCACGTGTGTGTTGCACACTGACACTTCCGTGGGTTTAATTTCACACATATCCATTGCACATACACAAATAAATTCTCCCATACCATTTTATTGAATTTCTAGTAAGTTGGCAGATTAAAGTGATTTTTAACACTTCTCGATTGGATTTATGATTTCTGTGTCATCCACCCTGCTTCTGACATTAGGAAATGTTCAACATGAGGGAATCATTCACTGGTTCTTTTAACTACACTATAAAACATTTTAGTCTCCTTTCTCTCAGAAATCCATAAATGGCTAATTTAATCACAGCCTTGCAGCAGAAACCCTCAGTTTCTTCTGCTAATTATGTGGCTGAGTTTTGGTGCTTAAATCATTGTGAGGTGTTGGGGACAGATAGAGAGTGGGGCTCGGTCACCAAAGGCCAGATCGTGGCTTGGCTTCCAAAGTGTTGAGAGTCACCTGGGCTTGGCTCCTCTTGGTGGGGCACTTGAATGGCTTCTCCAAACGGTGTTTTCAGGAGATCAGAGAATCAGAGAATTCCAGGCTGGAAGACAGCTCAAGAATCATCTGGTCTAACCTGTCCTAGCAAAGCATGGTCTAGACAAAATGACCCAGCACCCTGTCCAGCTGAATCCTAAAAGCAGACAAACCTGGCCTGGAGAAGCACTCCAAGATCATCAACTCCAACCATTTCCACAGCACTGCCAAGCCCACCACGTCCCCAAGTGCCACATCCACACACCTTTTTGAACACCTCCAAATACAATAATTCCACCTCGGACATCCTGTTCCAATTTGGACCACGTGCCAACCTTATTCTTCCTTTGTCAACGACAAATCAGAGCTACAGCCATTGTCCTCGTCACTCCAGAACTGGGTGGTTTGAAGCCTGGATCAAGCTGAACCTTTTTGAGGGTGCCTTTTGAAGTTGGGTGTTCCCCTTGTGGCAGGGACAGGCTGGATTCAGAGTCACTTGTGAATTAGGCTGTGACTCAAATCACTCTGTGACCTCACATTGAAAGAAATTCCAAAAGCTAGGTGAGGTTCTTGGAATTCAGGGAACTGCTGGGCCTTCCAGTTGTTCTGCATACAGGTTATCAGGTAAATAAATTGGATTTATGCAATAAATAAGGGGGGAAAAAAGAGAAATTTATATCAGTGTAAAAATTAATACCAAGAGGAAAAGAATTTTGAACTGCTTAAGCAGTTTTATGTACGTAGAAGAAGGCCTAAACCTTTGCACTCTGTCTATGGTTTTATTGGAACTCATTTAATGTGGTAATTGCCAAGATCCACTGTCCTTGCAAATTTTTTTCATGTTTTGTGGTTTATGCAGTGAGTAATTTATTATACAAATACAACTTCTCTGTTCCATCCAAACCCAGGAAATAAAACCAAATATCTCTCAAAACTGAGATATTTGACTTTGCCTTCATTTGCATCATCATCTTTATCTCTTTCTAGCAAAAATATAAATAAAATAAAGGAACAAAATGTGATATTGCAGGTTATAATAGAGAGAGGGAAGAAAATACCTTGGAGCTGGGACTGTAATCTTGAAGAGCACTGAGTTTTTTGGCCCCCTCAAACCTATTAATCTGCCTGTGCAGGTGTTGCAGGCTTGTGTCCTCCTCTCATTCTTCCCTGGGACATCCCAAGGCCTGGTGACCTCTGGAGTGTGCCCTGCCTGAATAACACTCTGTTGATGATTTTAAATA
>VXAX01003035.1:426309-445981 GCA_013399835.1 Leptocoma aspasia | reverse complement strand
TGTTGATGATTTTAAATATATTTTCCACTTTATTTTATTTTATTTTATTTTATTTTATTTATTTTTTTTATAAAGAAAGCAACATCTGAAAGAGCAGCTCTCCCAGGCACGTTGTCAGCCCACCTCTGCACCCTTTGCTCCCTTTGCCCTGTCACCTCTCCTATTTGTTGCTCTGTCCCCTTCCATCCTCAGTCTCATTCCCTTCTCCTTCCCCTCTGCTCTGCCCATTCCTTCTGGAAGCATTTCCTGCATCAGTTCTCATTTTCATCCTGGTGTCTCTTCCACACATCCCAGCGCTTTTGGTCCTGTACTGACATGGCACCTGATGGGCACCCCCAATTTGCACATGTCACTTCATACTCCAGCTGTATTCCACCCCAAAACTCCTCTTAATCCTTAATAATCAATACCAGCATGTGAACCATATGCACCATTAGCTACAATTTAAATTTGATAAAATCCTGTTTCTCTTCATTAGGAGACTGCTCCCGTCACAAGGCGCTCATTTGGGGAAACACCTGGGGGTGGAAAGTCATTGCGCATCTTATTTTTCCTGGAGTCCAAGCCCCAGGTTGTGTCCTCTTGCCTGGGCTTGGATGCCAAGCAGGACTGATTTTCATTGTGAGTGACCAGAAGTCATTTTTCAATCAATTTACTGATTTACCTGGGGGTGAGACTCGTGGGTTCTGAGAGAATGATGAGAAAGGAGCAGTTGTGGCCAACTTCCAGAAGCAATGGGTGTTTGGGGAGGAGAGGTTAAGTGAGGATGGAGAAAACACAGTGGGATTAACACAAGTTAATAAAACACACTAAGATGTGCTACTCCTTAACTGGTTTTAATTCTCAGGGGTTAAAAAAAAAAGTATGGCTGTGTAATGGTGTGGAAATGCAAGCAACTGTCGGAGCCAGGTGCTCAAGTATTTCCAGACATCATTTTCTATTTCAAACTCAAAGACTTTTGGAAGAGACACACCAACAATATTCTGCAAGAGCAAGGGCTAAGACTGATGTGTGGTTACAGTTTACTAAAATCTGATTGCAAATATGTGGATTTTGGTGAATTTTGCCCTTAGAAAAGTGAGTTACAGCAAACTTGCTCTTCCACTCCTGTGTTAATCTTCTGAAATGTTCCTGGTAGCTGGGCCAAACTTGCTACATTTATTGTAGAATGATTAAACAACTAAGATAAAATCCACATCAGCAGTCAGCATCTAACAGCAAGTATCTTTGTAGTAATTTAATTTTGGACCCGCAGTTCATCCTAAGGCTGATTTTACTGAAGGGGGTGGACACTGTGGTAGCTGCAGAGACCCCACAGCACTGGTGACTTCAAGGAATTTCCCAGCCCCAGGTCCTGGTTTAGATCTCATGGACCCCTCCATCAGCACAGAGCAACAAAAGTCCTCCAAATCATAGAATAGAATCACAGCACAGTTTGGGTTGGAAAAGAGCCTAAATCCCATCTATTCCCACCCCTGCCATGGCAGGGACACCTCCCACTGTCCCAGGCTGCTCCCAGCCCCAGTGTCCAGCCTGGCCTTGGGCACTGCCAGGGATCCAGGGGCAGCCACAGCTGCTCTGGGAATCTGTGCCAGGGCCTGCCCACCCTCACAGGGAGGAATTTATCCCTGACATCTGACCTAATCTCTGGTCTTTTGGTTCAAACCCATTTCCCCTTATCCTACCTCAGTCTGCCCATGTAAAAATTCACTCTCCCTCCTTAAATGTGAGCCCCCTTGAAGTACTGGAATGTCACAATGAGGCCTTTCTGGAGCCTTCTCTTCTCCAAATTCCTGTTGTAAGAGTGGGGAGTGTGGAGGGTGCAGAGCCCCAGAGTGTCCATACTCTTCAAGAGCATGGAAAGGACATCCTTGATCCTTCATTTGGGGAACAATTTTCCTCTAGTAGCTGGAAATTTTTAATAAGGAGGTTTTATATCACCATGCAAGGTGCACTTAAGGGAATGTGACACGGTGTGACAGCACTGAGATGCTGCAAAGATTTTGGACAGAATTACAAATTCTGCTGGTGTGGCAGCGGCTGGGCACAGCAGAGCATAAATTAACATATAACTAATAACTATACTGGCATTATAGCGAGTATCTCATGGTGATAAGCTTCATGATTCTCTTCAACCCACTGAAGTTGAAGGAAGAGCAAAGGCCTTTTCAAGCTTACTTTATCTTCTTGCTTCTTAAGTGAGACTAATCAAGTTTATATCCTTTTAGCTTATTATTAGCCCAGCAGAGCTTCTGGCACTCTTTACAGCTTTTTTGACATGAAAGTTAGTTACACCTACTGTACTTAGTATGACTTCACTTTTCTTGTGATAAATCCTGAAAATTAATATACTGTATCCTCCAGATTACAAAATGAAAGTGTCCTAGACATTGTGAATACTCTGGCTGTGGAATGCTGCCAGTAAAAGAAAAAACCTGATGTCTTAATGATCTCTGTTAATAAAAAGAAGAAACTGGGTAGTAAATTTTCTTGGTTAACATGTCAGGCTTTTTTTTTTCCTCTTTCTTATTCTAAACTTGAACTGACACATATTAAGTAGAAGAATCCTTGAGAATAAAATGCCTTGGATGTAAAGAAATAATAATGAGACTCCTGGAGTGAAGCGAGTCCTGCTTTCCTCGTGCTCCCACTGTCCCTTATAGGAAGTTGGGCTGCAGGAGGAATGCAAGCCTGGGCCCTGAGCGCTGGACATAGGTTAAATTCTTTCTTAAATTAAATGAAGGATAATAATGAAATCTTTTGTTACGTTATTTGCCGACCGGGCCTCCTGATTTGGTAAATTAAGAGAAAGCCAAGCTCTGAAACAAGCGCCCGTTCTTGTTCCGGGGGCAGCACTGGTGGCACTGGTGTCTTATTGAACACAGATCTGCTTAATTACAGTTCCCACTGTTTGTTAAGATAACGAGTGCCAGCTGTTTGATAGCAAGAGGCAGAGCTGGCCATCTTTGTCATTTCCATTTAGGCCCCGGACCAGGCTTGCGTGTCGCCGGAGCCGTACGGGGAGCGGGATCGCCGGGAAGCGCGCTCGCAATGCGTTCCGCAAATTTGGGCAGAGCATTTGCCGCTGCACGCGGAGCTCTGCCATCTACATCTAAAGCCACCCACCATTGGGAATATAAAGTCAAAGCAGAAAAATTGAGCATTTAATGGCCTACCATTATTGCCGAAATCACAATGACAGGCCGTGATCTTCAAGTACAATTTTGATCCTTATGTAGTAACTGAAATTACAGCATTTCATACTCTGACTATATTATAGGGAATAAAACATCTGTCTAAATATTGGAGATATAAAACCCTCAAAATAAAGATATTTGAGAATATCTTGCACAGAGCACCTTTCCACCTGCTTGCTTAGTATAATGCAGTCATTATGGCAATAAATGTTTCTAATAAAGTATGAAAATGGATTGTTTGCTTTGCTGCTTGTATGAACTCTCATTTCTCTTTTTATTATATTGAATCTGACATTTGCTTACCCTTTATCAGTAGAATATTTAATCAACTCCAATCTGTAAGAAGCAAGAGGAATTTCTATTTTATTTAAAACCTGTCCCACATGAAAAAGGACTGGGAAAATAGGTCATGCAGTGTATGGGAAGTGTGGGAAGTGTTAGAGTTGCAATGGTGAATATTTATCCAGTCTACAAAAGAGACGGATCTGAACTTGTGCAGTAACAGGCGAGTCTGCTCCTATTGTTTAAAGTCCTGCTGAAATGATTTAATGGCTTAATGTTTCTAATTTTTATCCGCAGTACAGGATCTAGAGAATTAAGCCTCTGTCAGCTTTATTTATTTTCTCTGTCAGAGTATTTTCTTGCACTTTTTGCTACATAACTCTTCAGAAATGCTATATCCATATCGATTGTAATTTCCTTGGGCTCTTGGCCAAAATACTCAACGTAAACAGTCTGTGTTTCCTCTCCATCTGTATTTTGGCTAATCCTCTGGTTTAGACAATCTACTGACAAGTGCTGGTTATCTGGAGGTGCATGGGTTTCAAACTGGCGAGCTATGATTTATGGTTCTTGTTTTACAGAAAGTATCACAAGCTCACAGAAGTGAAAGCTTCCAAATAAGCACCTAAGTTTTGTAATAAATGCAGCTAACAACATGTCTGCAAATATATAGCAAACACAGTGAGTGATGTCTTATTATACAGGCCACAGTTTGACTTGGTCTGGTTTTATTTATGAATATGTCCTGCATCTGTTTCAAATTTCAGACCCGCTCAGTTTCTCCAATGCTCTCCCAAACAAGCTTGTGCTGAAGGTTGTTAATTATCCTAATAAAATATTTGTATCAATTTGACTAAAGATCCGCAATGCTTCTGCCACGAGCAGACATTTTTTAATAACTGAATTAAGAGAAATAATTACAGCTAGCACTGGAATGGTCAGAGATGTCCAGATTGTATAAAAAAAAAAAAAGAAAAAAGGAGGGGAGGGGGAATGGGCAGAGTACAGAGAACTGTACAAGAGCAAAGGGACATATGATTAAATTAAAGGGCAATGCTTTGTGAACAAACAAAAGGAAATCCTTCTTCATACAATCCATAGTCAATCTGCTGAATTCACAACCACAGGGGGTCATTGAAACCAATGCTGTGGCGGGGCTTCAGAGCAGACCGGATAATTTTATGTCTCTTATTAAAATACATAGACCTGGAAGCTCAGATAACGATAGGGGTAATCAAACCCCGAGCTGCAGCCTGTGAGATGGTGTTGGAGGCATGGGAAAGGAGCCTGGCTGCCCTGAGCCAGCGGGATGGGGCCTTTTGGGGGCTCACCTCCCTTTGAAGAGGCGGGCGCTGCCCACCAGCGAGGCGCGGCTCCATCACTGATCTCCTCCGGTGCCACAATTCCTTCTTCCTCAGGAAAAATAAAATATGAGACCCCAGTGTGAATTTCTAAGCGTGCTCCTCTTCCCGCCGGTTCCTCGGCCCTGAGTGATCTTTGAGGGACGGGGTTCCCTTGGCTTATCCTTGTTGTGTGATTAAAGGGTTGGTGCAGGGATGGGCTGTAGGGACCACCCTGAGCATCACCGCTGGGTGTGGAAGGGGCAGGATTTGCCCACTGCTCTGTGGAGAAGCTCAGGTCCAGCACGGCAGGTATTTAACCCTCTGCCAGAGAGTAAACATTTAAATATGTTCTTCTGCCATGAAATCTTTTTAGTTGCTCTTGGTGAACCCATGTTAAACCACAAAATCTTGTCCCTTGCTTTAGCTGAGCACTGGGAATTTCACTGTTTGTATTTCACACATGTGTTACAATATCTGTTATCCAGGGATCTCTTTCTTGTGATCCTACAAGAAAATGGAACATATTCCAGGCTCATCAATGCATACTTCCTGTAATATCCTGAGTGCTATTGGCTATATAGTATCAGTATCCAGGTACAAAACATTATAAATAATTTTTTTTAATATAAGCAGAAAATTATTTTTAAATATTAGATTTTTAAAAAACATTAACAAAAGCAGCAAAGCAGTGAGCTGATCTAGAGGACTGAGGAGCATTGAGCTGAGGGGAGATATTTCCAAAGGGGTGCCCACGGGAGTGGCTCCAGCTGTGCTTCAAGCCACCACTCAGGGGTCCCTGGGTGTTCCTGGAGGAGCAGGGGACTCACCCTCCTGCCAGCTTGGTTGCACTGATGTAATGAAAGCCAAGGTGACAGTTGGCATTTCTTTGTGCCCCTTGTTATCACCCAGTGTGGAGCAACCCGAGGCGTCTCCGAGCAGGGCCCTGTCAGCGCCGTTTGTGGGACTCTGATTTATTATTTCACTCCTGGGCAGCAGAAAAAGTGACAACTTCACCTCTCAGCGTTGTCAGGGTAATGCTTTTCCCAGGCTGCTCACGTGGTGGGGAGGGAGGGAGCCTGAACATCTGCATCCCTTGGCCAAGGACCACGAGGAGATGTTTAATTGGCATTTAGAGCTAAGCTCCGTGGCAGGATGGGGAAGCCAGGCTCTGCTTCATCCCATGGAGACTTCACCCAAAGATTCCCTTCAATATTTGAAGCCCTCTCCCCCAAATCCATGGGCACAGTGTGGCATTCTCAGCTCGGCTGTTCCTCCCTGAGAGCTCTGTCCATCATCCGTTTTTTGCTGGAATTCATTGAGTTAGAATCTGATTTTAGGGTGCTAAAACTAATGAAATGAGCACACTCCCCTTGCCAGCTATTTTAGATGTTGCCCTAGACTTTGTTTCTTGGATTGCTGTTGCTAACACATAATAAAACTCTGTCATCTGCAAAAAATTTGCCACTCTCCAAAGTTTTCTTTTCCAGTTGAAATAAGCCCAGGCTGGTGTGCTGCTCCCAGGGACAAGCCACTGTCACCAGCATGTGGGAGACCACGGCCAGGATTAACTGTACTGATTTTCTAGGACATGTTTATAAAAATTTAATAAATAAGTAAAGGAATAAATTGGGTCAGTCCCAATAAATCAAGGACTGGATAGGGAAGTGCTTGCAACCTGGCCCAACCCTCAAGATAAGACATTTTGTCTCATTTCCACCAGGAATTATTTCCTTCTGTATTTGTGACAATGGTGAGATCTTGTTGCTTTTTTTTTTTTTCCTACTTTAATCCTTAGGGAAAAATGGGTAAAATTGCAGGACTTGCTTTCAAAAAGGAGCAGTGAACTGCAGATGCACCCTGACCAAAGCAGTGGCCTCTGCTTGCCAGCTCCTTCTTTTCCTTGGGAAGAAATTGTCACTACGCTGCTGAAATCCTGCAGAAGAATTAATGAGATTGTTCAGAAAATAAACCAGCTTTTATTTTTCTACATAAAAGTTTGTGTTGAGCTTGACAGGTTAAAATGACTCTGGGAGAGAAGCAGGGCCCAGGCGATGCTCTCCTGCTTCTCAGTGTGAGGGCAGAAACCTGGGCTGCATTTTGTGTTTGTTAAATGCCATTTGTGCTGTGATCACACCCCTAAATCACAGAGATGAAACATGATTCTCCTGACTGTATTTCTTGATCTCAAGGAAGTGCCAGATAATCGTATAATCTCTTTGTAAACGTGTCGAAGGATCGGTGTTTCCAAAGCAGCCCCTAAAAGGGCGCCTAAAAATCTGTGCAGGTTCTCATCTCCTCACATCTGCATGTGCACATTCCTGCTGGATAATTACACATCCTGTTCATCCTGCATGGGCTGCTGTTGGATATAGGCACAAAGGACACAATTTGCATACATTAGCTGACAGGGAGCTCCAGTTTTTCCTCCTTGGTTCTCCCGACGATCACAGCAGCTGGAGATGAACAAGACCTGCTCTGCTCCCTACACGTCACCTTCCCAGAGGGAATGTTCCCTGGGTGATAACTAAGGAGTGTTCCCTGGGTGATAATTCCCACTGGTTTGTCTCTGTCCCAAGCAGTGGCTCTTCCATCATGTCCCTATAGAGACTCTTCCATTCGTGAGGCCACTTTTGAAAATTTGGCCTCACCAGAGCATTAGAGCTGAGAAATTCACAATGACACAAAGAGCTGAAACATCTGGAGAGAAATGATTCACAGGAGCCTGGAGTGACAGGATAAGGGGAAATGGATTCAGTTGAAGAGTGGGTTTAGGTTGGATATTAGGAAGAAATTATTCCCTGTGAGGGTGGGCAGGCCCTGGCACAGGGTGCCCAGAGCAGCTGTGGCTGCCCCTGGATCCCTGGCAGTGCCCAAGGCCAGGCTGGACACTGGGGCTGGGAGCAGCCTGGGACAGTGGAAGTTGTCCTTGCCTTGGCACAGGTGGCACTGGGTGGGCTTGAAGGTCCCTTCCAACCTGAACCTTTCCCCAATTCTATGATTTGCTGAATTATTAATTGAATCATTGACTGATTTCAGCAGGAGAATAGCCAGGGATTGCCCAGCTCTGCTGGTCCTGGTGCCTTACTGCAATCATTGGGAATGTCTCTATTGAAGGAAGCCATGTGCTGTGGGCTCTGGTTGTGTAAAGAGAAACCTGAGAGTTAAATTTTTTTCCTGGACCTAAACAAGTGAAGAAGACTGGATTTTAAAACACTGTTCAGCTGTGATTATTGTCTGCTCCTGGATGTGGGAAATTGCCTGTGAACATACTGGGAAACTTTTGTGGGAAGGACATAGATGACACAATTTCCTTTTTTTTTTTTTCCCCATCAATCCCTGAATTCTCTTACAGGGTCAAAGGGAAACTTCCAGTAAAAAAAAAGAAGAAAAAATTCAGATAGAAAATAATTGTAACCCTTTTCCAGCTTTAGGTCATCTTGAAGCAGTAATTTAACTATACTGTGCTGTCTGCCATTTGTAAATTGTTAATTAATGAGAGACCAAATAATAATTACTGCTGGAGCCATTCAATTAAAAGATGCTGCCTTCCAAACTTTGTTCACACGGTCTATATAACCAACATCATGTCTAGAAATATGCCACAAATGCTGGCAAAAGAGCAAACCCCAAGTTTTTCCCCATCATAATAGAGCAGCAATTTTTATTATTTTGATTGTTAAAGCTTGTGGTCTCCTACTTCAAGTGGCTCAGGAAAATGTCTCTTTGTGGTTTTGCTAAGAGGGTATTTTTGAGAATAAGAGATTGAAAAAACAGTAATGTTTTTTCCTCCCATGTAATGTGCCCAGGAAAGGTTCCCGCTTGGACTTGCTGTGAGACAGAAGAGAAAATGGAGAACAAATGCCTGTGCCTGGTCTGGATAACCTAAAGTTAACTCCACATGTCAAACTGATTGCCTGACACAAGGCAGGCATATTCTGTGATGACAAACAAATAGCACCTCCATCCTGCAGACATCCCCTAATTATAAAAGAGAAATTATTTCCCATTTTCATTGCCAGCAAATGTATGTTACTCTGGTGCACCATAATTTCTGTCTAAGTACTGTATCAAAGTTTGCTGAATGTGAAGCACAAAGTATGTTAGACATTAAACTGTAATTACAGAAGGGAGTGGATTTCTAGAGTATTATGTTTTTTGGTAATATTTTATTTTATTGGTTTTCAAATATACTTAGACTGCCAGACTAAGCAGGCAGAATAACAGCAACACAGAATTCCAGAATAACATATGACTTTAATAAAATAAAGCAGGATGGTTTCCTTTACTTGTATGGCTGGAAAGAATGGAAAGCATTACCGTGCCCTCGGCCAAGGTGCCATCCAGACCTGTGCCCAGGCACAGATGTCACTTGAGGCACCTTGCCCTTATCCCCACATTTCACACCAAATCCCTGGTTTTGCTTTTCTGTCAAGGCAGCAATCAGCTCCTGTGATTGGCACAGTGGAGCTTTGATCTTAGTGTTGAGCTCTTATGCTGTGGAAATACAGATAATAACCCATGGTACAAAAGGAGGTGATGGCAGGGGAGGGTGAATATTGATACAGGAAACACGGAGGGGATTATTCAATCCATATGTGGCTTTTTGTTGCTTTACACTTCCACCTTGTCCCTTGAATTTTCAAGGAACGTCACAGGTGGTGAGCCTAAAAGGTAGGCAGACGTGCCAGGGTGGGATCAGGAGCGGGATCTGTGATGGGATATCAGAGTGGTGTCCGTGGGGTCGCCGGGAGCCGCGGCGCGGGCGAGCGCCGTTCCCGCTGTCACACTCCAGCTTTCCATTACGGCACCATCACTCACAGTTGCGCCCTTTGTGGTTCCTGTAATGATCTACACTCGTTCTGTCTCCCGGCGTGTCCACCTTCCTGCATGTCAGGCTCCGGAGGACAGCCAGGAATGTGGTGTTTGATACGTGACCAGCCTTGCCGGGGATAATTTTCTACATGGCTGAGAATGCGCACGTGGCGTCTTTGGGGCTGAAGCACAGCCGGAGCCTTGGAGTGCTCGGCCAGGTGCATTCTTGACATCGTTCCTCAGGAAGGCATTCCCTCCTGGAGGAGATATCAAAACTATTTCATCAGGATTCCTCTTGCTCTGATTTGCCATTCTGATTTTTTGGTGGGAGATGGGTATCCTCCAAAAGAGCTGGAACTGCCAGGGGAAAGTGTTGTTAGAGTTCAGATGGGAATCCCAGACTGTCTCGGGTTGGGTCGGTTCTTTAAGGGGCCTTAAACCCCATCCAGTTCCACCCCTTGCCATGGGCAGAGACACCTTCCACTATCCCAGGTTGCTCCAAGCCCTGTCCAACTTGTGCCTTCCCTCGACTTCGTGGGCAAGCCCTGACCGTGAGGTGACACAAGCCGGTACCTCTGTCCAAACCCCCTCTGAGGTACCAGGCTCCCTCTGATCCCATCTGGGCAGGGTAGGAGCTGCTCCTGGAGCCAGCCAGGGCTGAGCATCCTCACCCCAGTGCTGTGGGCCCTGACCCCATTCCGGGTGATGCAGCCTGTCAATACTGTTGGTTTATTAATTAGTCTGGAGGAAGAGAGGCACTTCCCACACAAATGGGAGTCCTGGCCAGGAAGAGCTGGGAGCAATCCTTTTGCCCACGAGTTGCCTAATGCAGCTACTGAAACCCTGCCAAAAGGTCTGCTTTCAGAGCATTCCTGTGGGCAATATTTTTATAATATCTTACATCCCAAATGAGCTTTCTATGTTTCCTAGAAGCCTGATTTTTTTGGAAAGAGCAAACACCCCCAAACTTTTCACGTTTCCCGCTCCCTTCAGGTATTTCCCATTTGCCACCCGATCCCTGATGCACGGAACCAGCCTGAGGAGAGCTGGTTTTGGAAGGGAGAGTGTGGCAGCACAAGGCAGGTTGTCCATCTAGTGCTGTCATATCCTGGCATTCCTGACCCAGGGAAGCTGGCACGCCGACCTGCCGCAGGCACCGCGCCATCCCGGCAGATGGGCACGAGCCTGGCCAGCGAGGAGGCCGTGTAGGAGCATTTAGTTTGGAAGCAAAGGGCAGAATTCCTGGACAGACATTTTAAGCCCAGGCTGTTATTTAGGGAATATGCCCCTGATGCACAAGGGTTGGTTTTTTTTTTATTATTTTTTGGGGGAGGTGTTTCAAAGGAGTAACACAAAATTATTATAAAATATTATTATAGAAGAAGGTAGGAACATTTGAAAATTTCTATTTCCTCACGGCATCCTGCCAAGGAATCCCACAGGGATTGCTTAGCAGGAATTTTGCTGGATGTCTGTGGAAGCTGTAGGTGCCCAGGTACAGCTGCCGTGACAAAACCCATTTTATTTTCAGGCACAGAACCACTTTTGGTTTTTTACGCTCTTATTTTTAGTTGATAGCTGAATATTATGCAAATGGCTGAGATTGAACTCGGAAGTTTTTATTTTTAAGCTGCAAGTATTTATTTTAAACTGCAACTATTTATTTTAAGTTGCAACTCTTTATTTTAAACTCTAAGCATTAATTTTAGACTGTAACTTTTTATTTTGACTGCACTGTACTGAGACCTGTGCTTTTGGGTGCACAAGTAATCCATTCAGATAAAAGGATATATGCAAAAAATAAATCCATATATCCTGGATGTCCATTCTCCTCTCTGTGTTGGGAATTGATTCCCATTCAGGAAATTTGATTCAATATATTGAGAAGCCCTGAGAAGTTGGTGGGGTGGAGGGGGTGTTAAACTGGATTCCAGGCTGGAATATGCCCATGTCCAGATTGATTCCAGCTGACTCCAGCAAGAGGATGAGGAATGCAGTCACCTCTGGCTCTACAATAGACAGAATTTAACACCTCTGCCCTTCAAATGGCCCATCAGAGGTTCCCAGGACGGCCAATTCCCAGAGTTTGGTGTCTCTCCCATCAGGCAAGATGGATCCGGGCCCTTTTCCTTCTGTGCCCTGGACCAGGACCAACTAAAATTACATGAGTGTTGGCAGATGTACGTCTAATCTGTTCTTCAAAATTGCCAGTGAGTTTCACAATCTCCCCTGGTAATTTGCTCCAGTGCCTAATTATCCTTTCAGATACAAAAACTCCCTTCCTGCAAGCTAAAACCTGTTACTTCTTGTCCAGCACTCTTTGGACATGGAAAAACGTGCTTGTCACCTTATTTAAAGTAAAGATTTACATATATTTGCTTTCATATGCATGGCCATAAATATATTTAAAATTAAAATAGTATTGAGGGTCTCCTTCCTCTTCCTAGACTAAGTGAACCCACCACAGCTTTTCTCAAATGTTTATAATTTCCTATTATTTTCCTCTGCACTTTTCCCCAGTTTTTCTTCATCTTAATTTTAAAGGCTAATGCCAGGAAAAAGCCACTTTATTTTTGTTAAGGCTCTAATGATGCTCTGCAGAGATCCCAGAAAGTTCTTTGCCTTTTTGTAACACCACTTCCACCGTTGCATTCGTGTGGATCGGGTTTTTCTTCCTATACATAGTGCCTCACACTCATCTTTATTAAATGTCATCATTAGGTTGCTGCTCCAAAATAATTTGGAATTTTAATACTTGTGATCTTTCCCACTTTGGTGTCATCCAAAGTCTGCTCTCTCTTCTGTCATCCAAGTTGTTAATGAAATATTGAATAGCACTGGATCCAGGACAGATCCAGCTGGGACCCTGCGTGGAATGTTCTCCAGCACTGACAAAGAAAGGAATTTCTGGGTTTCATTTAGAGCCCTAGATGATCTAATCCATTGGATTAGACAGCAGCTACAAGAAACAATGAAAAACCAAAATAATATCCTCAAACTGCTCTATATAATTGTGCATTTTTGGAGTAACACATAGAATACTTTTCTATTTCACATCCTGAAGTCCTCTCAACATGTCTGCGCTATATTTTATATCCTTGGTTTTCTTTTTGAAGGAACAGAATCCCAACTGCCTTCTATAAATAGTCCAGCAAGGGTTTGAAGTTAAACTCAGAATTAAGGAAATAGAGAAACAGAATAGTTAAATGCAACTTTTTTTGGGTGGTGTTTGACAGATTTATAATTATTTTTTCCAGTAACAGCCTAAAAGGCATCAACACATCTTTACTGTGACAGCTGTGCTTTTGCAATGGAAAGAAGGCAAAATCAACACAGAAAAAGGCAAGAAATAATTTTTTTTTTTTATAAAACTCCACTGTTTTCTAGGCTAAACTAGGGATTTTTAATGATGGAATCTTCTAAACTCAGAAATTTCTACTTACCCTAATGCTGGGTACATTGCTTAGGAGAAGCTGCTTGGATTTGGTTGAAACATCCTCATCCCAACTATGGAAATTGCCTGTGAAGAAACAGGACCCCCCTGGCCCAGGCCAACCTGAACAAATGTGCATTAAATCAGAAAAATGACAAGGTATCATTAGGCTTTGAGAAACACTTTAAAGGCTGTGGAGGTTAAAGAATAATTTCAGTCTTGATGGCTTTTTTATATATTTCATTTCCCTCTCCCTTCAATCCATGCAAGGCACACTCTGGAATGATTTATCAGCCAAGTTCAGACTTCAGCCATGTTTAACAGGTTTAATAGATCCAAAGTGTTCAATCATTCCTGCTTATCTGTTCTCCTGCGTGCCACAGGTCAAAGAGCCTCACCTGGTTGTTTCTGCACCTTGGTCCTACTCACTTCAGCCTTGTTCTCCCCATCAGCACGTAGGCACATGGAATAGGGTCTGGCTGATCCATAGAATCCCAGAATTATTTAGGTTGGAAAAGCCCTCCCAGTCCATCAAGTTCAACCTGTGGCTGATCCCTGCCTTGTCCCCAGCCCAGAGCACTGAGTGCCACACCCAGGCCTTCCTGGGACACCTCCAGGCTCCAAACGTCCCTGCGTTGTCCTTTTCAGTGCTTAAATGATCAAAGAAAAAGACTTGGTTAAATATTTTTGCAATGAGATAGGGTGGATTTGTTCTCTAACAACTCCTTTTCTCTTCAATTCTAAGAAATGACTGATTTTCAGAATTTGGAGAATAAAAAACCTGGGAAGATCTGGAACAAGTGAATAATGGACAGTACAACAAAGAGAGGATTATTTAGTGTGACTGATTAGACATAATTTTGGATCAGAACCTCGTAGGACCCAGAGACATCAGAGTCCACGAGGAAAACTGCCTCTGGGGCATCCCTACCTCACTGCACCCTGCCAGGGGTGTGGGGGTTGTGACCTCCTGCTCTGTGCTCTCTGCAGCCCAGACAACTTCATGCCTTGACATTTTACCACATTTCCCCATTTGAACTGATTTGTCTTTCCATTTAATTTGAAATGAATCAACTCCATCTGAGGTTATTTTCTGTAACTGGTTCCGCGAAGTCTTTAACCATCTATCAAGGACCAATTTGCATTTGTGTCACTTCCTGTTGTGTCACCATCTATTTAGTAAGGACCTCTTTCCATGAGGACATTTTTAGCAGGAGTATTTCCTTCTGAGCCAGGAATGTAAAGGTTCCCACAAAAATTGCTCCAGTAATGACTCTCTATCAGATTAAACTGTTGAATCCTCACCTAAATATGATCCCAGTGCCTGCAGCAAGGCCCGCCCTTACTCCAGGATTTAGAGGACTGTAAAATCATAGAGTCCCAGAATGGTTTGGGCTGGAGGGGATGTTAAAGATCACCCAGTGCCACCCCTGCCATGGCAGGGACACCTTCCACCATCCCAGGCTGCTCCAAGCCCCAGTGTCCAGCCTGGCCTTGGGCACTGCCAGGGATGGAGAGCCCACAACCTCTCTGGGCAACATTTATCTCCTTCTTCCTTAATTCTTCTTGCTTGCACAAGGTCCACCAGAAAATTTTTTATCCTCTCTGTTGCTTTTCCATCTCTATCCATGTTCTCCTTCCTCACTTTCTTCTCCCTGTTTATTGACATTCCATGTGATTAGGATGCCAGGCTCCTCTAATCTCCTCTGTGCTACTGGAAACCTCTTCAGATCTGCAGAGCCTGAGTCCCATAAGACAAGTTTTTTTTGGGACTTTCATGGAGCTTATTCATGGAGAAAAGGTCTTTTCATATTGTCCCACTCCACAGTGCTCCTGTATTTGACTTGCAGATTAAACTGGGATAGGAGAAATAAAACAGATTATTAAAAAAATAACATATTCAACCTCTCCTGGCAGATGAGTTGTTCAAGTTCCATATGTGCCAAAGCGATTCTCTGTTCTATTTTTTTATTAAATTGCAGGAGTAGGATCCTAAAGCTGTCAATATTGACTCAGTAACTGTAGTTGAGATTCAAAATTTTACAAATGACTTTTTTTTCGGTGATCCAAGCTCATTTATTTACCTTCCCGGCTAGGAAAGACTCATCTAGGTAAGTAGCCAAGAACAGGAGGGTACAAATGGAGAACTGGAACCAGAGTTTGGCTGAGGTTGTATTGACTTTGGCAAAAACAAGAGATGAAAAATTATACCTCAGATAAAAATAAATTATAATCTGCAAGCGTTTGAATTAGAGGAGTTCTCCATGTAAACTTAATAAATGAATGTTAATTCAGTTACCAATTTGTAGCTATGAAACATAACGAGTGATGTTATTCCTTGGAACTTGTTTTGGAAAAGATTGCATAACCCATGAAGCAATTCTTCACAAAGTGCATAAAAGTGTCATTTTATGTATAATTTATGCACCCAATGTTAGTTATGGCCTTTTTAATAGTACTTAATGCTGCTGTATGACATCATTCTTTCATTTACCAATACAAAAAATAAAAATACCAATCCAAGCCATTTTGAAGATTAAAACAAATGGGCATCAATTTGAATTTTTTTCAGTTTAAGTTGTGCAAGTCAATAATTATCACTGGTGTGGAAAGGATTTTTACAAGGACCGATTGTCATACAAAAGTCTACGTATTTATTATTTAGCTAGTTAGCTTAATTACAATTTACTCACTGTGTATGTGCTAACTAATACCCTGTTAATGTGCCTTGAGCAATTAATTTTGCCAGCAGCGTAGAGCTGGCTCTCTGCGCTTGCCCCTTTATTAGTGGCAATTATTAAATCCAATTTTCCTTGTCCTTACTCCATTTCCTCCGCTGCCTACAGGGCATCCCGACGGGAAGGTTGGGGCTCTGTACTCCTGTTCTCAGCCTCTACATCCCTGCCCATGCCCTGAGGAGCAGCAGGGTACAGGGGGCCAGGGTAGCCACAGGGACATCTTCCCTTGCCTGCATGGAGGGGGGATTGAGTCCATGTCCAACATCCAGCTGCAAAAAGTCCTGATTTGGGAGGAATTGAACTTTTTTTTTTAACAGGATGTTGGATCCAGAGGCATTAGATGCTTCCAAAATATGGAAGGATTTCACCTCCTTTAGATGCTCAGATTCCTTGAGGTCATTGTGGTTGATAGAGCACGGATTTATAAAATGGTTTAGGTTGGAAGGGACCTTAAAGATTATCCAGTTCCAGCCTCCTACCATGGGCAGGGACAGCTACCACTGGACCAGGATGGTCCAAGCCCCATCCAACCTGGCCCTCACCACTGGGAGGTGAACTTTGAGATCCTTGCTGTAAACCTTGTGCTTGTTGTACGTCAATTTATATATTTATAATAGATATATATATTATAAATATACATTTTATATATAACATATATATTTATAATTAAAATATTGGTCAAAAAGTGCCTTTTGCTGTGCACTCCTCTTGCACGGCCAACGAGCAAAAGGATTTTTATCAATATCCTCCTTTCTCACCGAACAACCTTCTCACAGGATGTCTTTGTTTTGAGGGCAGCAATGCTGTCCTGTGGTTTGCAGATCACATTCCCTAATTTGCTGTGCTGGCTCGTGCTCCCAGGCCCAAAATGCAGTTTGCAATATTCCTCCCAGGGAGCTGGCCCAGCACTGCAATTACCTCCTGCCTGCTCGCCAACTGCAGGATCTCCGTTGGCACGGCCAGCAAAACCTGGGCTCCAGATAAATGGGGGGAAACTGCCCATTCTGCAAGGGCTCTTCTCAGTCTCTCACACTCTTTCTGACTTTTTCTCTCCAAATATTCCAAGCATTGCCCCGTCCCAGATCAGTTTTTTTTTTTGTTTACCGAAAAGATGAAGAATTTTGGTTTACCGAAAAGATGAAGAACCCGTTTAATGGCTGATCTTGATGCATTCCTGATCTTGATCTGTGATTTTATCTATCAGAAAAAATTCTGTGGTCCCTTAGAGGAGGCACAATCATTTTTTTACAACAAATATTTTAAGTGATTTGAAACCAAAGTGGTTGGAAACCAAAGTGGTTGGAAACCAAAGTGATTCCAGGGCCCCTAAATGTCCAACAGGACAAACACAGCAAAGTTTGAAGAACGTCACAGATTCAAATACCAAAAATTCTTAAATTGTGAGTTGAATTGTGAAATGTAGATTCTGTGAGCAGGGGAAGTAACAGCTGATTGGCAGAAATGAGGTATGTGAGTGGCTGGAAGCCGTTCCCAGGATTCTCTGTTACCTTCCTAAGAAAACTCCTTTCTCAAAAAGAGACCTTGAAACAGTGAAGTGAAACCAGCAGGAGTTTTGGATTTAACCAGACGGAAAGATTCTCCCTTCATTTTCCAAGGCATATCTGTCCCTGCTGTGAGCAAAACTTTTGTGTCCATGGTCCAAAAGTCCATCACCATGAGCAGATTGAACAGAGCCAGGGGTTTGGGATTTGGGATGTCAGTGACCTTGGAGTAATCAAAGATCACCTTGTTCCATCCCCTCTTTAAATCTAACCTCCTTGCTACAACTGCTTGGCATGTGAAAACCATCCAACCAGTAGCTCTTGGGGCATCAGAAATGTAGGAATACAGAATTCTTCATGAAAACCTCTGAAGGAACAGGAAAGTCTGTGTCCCACTTCTCACACAAATTATTTTGGATGACACCCAAGAGTAAACAATGTTGTCATGTTGATACTGTTCTTTCCACAGATTAAATTTGTCAGCCAAAATAAAGGGGAGTTCCAAAAGACTTTTCTGATCTGGAACACATAATTTTCCATGTGTGTACTTCATATTAATCAAATCTGCATTATTAAGACAAGATTTTACTTAAATTAAAGCCAAGAGCATCCAAAATGTTACAATTTCTCCTTATGAAATCTAGTTTTTAAATTGCCACACTTTTATAGTTTGAGCACAAGTAAATTTAATATTGCTGGTGACAAAGAAACTCCAGAACACTTCTGGATAATAAAGTGAAAATTGTGCTTTCTGTTGTTTTTCCTAGAGATGCTGCTCTCAGATGGGGAAAGGTACAGCACTAACAACATATTTGCAATTACCTGCAAGACTTAACCAAGGAAGTAGTCAGTTTATAGTTACCTTCAATATGTAAACTACAAATTATTAGTGCATGAAAATGGCATTGAAGTTCTGTTGCTGGGGTCTAGTAATTTTGGATATTTTCCATGCTATTACTGCCTGCTCCATATACCTTTACTGGTTCTTTTTGAAATTAAGTTAATGGCACTCTACAGAAATGGACTGCCTACTGAGAGTGAAAGCTTGCTTGCAAGGATGGACTAACTTCCTACTGGGAAGCACTGATTTGGCACAAACAAAGAAATGCTTTAGCATTAATTTACTCCGGTATCAAAATATTTAGAATAAATTATTTAAAATATTTAAGGACTGAACGGTCAATATTTGCTTTTCATAAATAAGACCTGTGTACAAATATTTGATGCTGAAATTTCCTCTGGTACCTCCCAGCTATATTATGGAGATAATGCATTCTCGCCTTGCCAGGAGTGGTTTTTTTCCCCTCCAGGCAACCAGGGACACATTCTTGAACTGGGGCTTACACTTGTGTGCACCCACATTTGCTCACCTATTCTCCTGTGGATTGAGCTCTGTTCACATTAGCACAGGTAATATCACTGCAGGATTTCCTCTGCTTCCACCAGAAAAAGGTGAGGGGAAGCTGATTGCAGATGGTTCCTTGTCACTGCCTTCCCAGCTGAAAGTTTTTTTTAAAAAATGATTATTTGACTTGTTAAAATGCCCCATTGTTTGAGCATTCTCTGACACGAGGCTGCAGAAGCCAACCCTCAGCTGCATGTGCTTTCTGTTCTCCTGCAGCTCTGAATGCCTTTCCTTACCCACCTGCTCTGTCCCAAATCCCACTAGCGGGTCACTGTCACTCTATTGAGCAACACGAAACGCAGAGACAAACACAGCTACACCCGAGAGAAGGCAAAGAAGAGAGAAACTTTATTTTGGTTTTCACATTATATAGAGTTTTGGAAACGACCATCGATTGGAAGGTGAAGCTACCACCTCTCCAGCCACACTGGTCAGTGACAAAGTCCATCAAACCTTTCTCCTCCCAGGAGAAAGAATGAAAAACAAAAAGACAGTTAGAAAAACATGTGCATGTTTTCAAAAAACAGCGTGAGAAACTCCATCACAAGAATGAAAACATCAGAAGGCTGAAAAATGAGAGTGACAGGTCACTTCCTTCAGTGGGGTGGCACAGGCTGTGAGTTTTCTACTCACCTGTGAATGTGAGTCCCATCTTCCTCTCTTTCGTTGGGACTGGGATCAGGATGGCAGCAAAGCCATGGCCTGGCTCCTGAGCAGCTGGGAGAGCAAGTGAAGGTCTCTGCTCTTCCAATACAGTCATCCCAAAATTACCCAGATCACTCTGATGTTATAGTTCTATTTTCATGTCTAGAAATAGGAAACTTTGCAGACAGTGAACATTTCACTGATGAGCAACTTCTAAAATCTATTTTGTAATTCTTTTGAGTATTTTTTTTTAATTCCTTTCCTTTCCTTTCCTTTCCTTTCCTTTCCTTTCCTTTCCTTTCCTTTCCTTTCCTT
>VXAX01003035.1:414016-424608 GCA_013399835.1 Leptocoma aspasia | reverse complement strand
AAAAAAAAAGAGAAAAAAGAAAAAAAAAGTCTGGAAACCAGCAACCACTGTAATTCCCTAAAAACTGTTCTAAATAACTCTAAAAACCCCACATGGAGGTGAGCACAGCACCAGGCAAGTTGGAGACAGCTTCAGTCTTGCCATGGACAGGCAGGAGCTGTGTGGGGCCTGGAGCTGGCACTGCTGGACAACAGGAACCTCACAAAACCCTCCTGGCTTTATCACCTCTTCCACGGATTAAGGCTCGAGGCACTCCAGCCCTGTCACTCCATAAATGCATTCAATAAGTCGGGGATTTTGCTCATATTGTGCTTCTCATTAGTAAATCTGAATACAAATAGGTTTTAGCCTAAATAACTCTTGTGCTGTCCACGTCGCCTCCCCAACCCGTTACATTAGGAAAAGTTAATTTTATATGACTAAATATAATCAGAAACACAACATGAGGCCTGTCAAGTTGACATGGTATGATGGGTACCTTAACACTTCCCAGCAGGTGACGTTGTTTGCACACTGCTTAAACTTGTTCATCAATGACTTCTTGCATGATAACCAGAATATTAACAGTACAGGGAAGGTGGCACCGGGCCCCTGACACGTACAAATGCATTTCATCAAGGGGGAACACTTCCAAAGGAAGGACTGCAGCTCATTTTGGGGTTTCTTCCTCTGCTTTTTCCCTCTTTATCTTCTGTGCTATGCCAAGATGAAACCCCTATTGCTCCTTATGTGGCAATGTAAAACCAACCCCAAAAGTCAACAAAAGAGGTTACAGATAAAACCCAGGTCCAAATGAGAGTAACCACCAGTGGTGATAAAAGAGCAGAAAAAGGAGTTGAAAAATTCAAGTTGCACAGGTGTAAGGCAGATAATTTGTGTTTAGGCAGATAATTTGTTAACAAAGCAATTCTTTCCAGCCAGTCTCAGCAGCCCTTCCTTGTCCTCACAGCACTGGAGGTGAGGTACCACCAGTGGCACAGCACAAGGTCTTTTAGTAAAAATTATGAAGTTAAAATTCAGGTAGGAAGGTTTCCTTCACTGTATTAAAAATTACCTTTTTAACATCACATATATATATATTTTTCTGTAATTTATCCCCCTTTTTTTGGCCGTGGTTGATCCCATAAAATCTCTGATTTGCTTTATTTTTAGTCTGTTACAGCAGTTTTGGTGCTACTCAGTCAGAGGTTGGACTTGATGATCTTGGAGGTCTTTTCCAACCTTAGTGGTTCTGTGATTCTGAAGTCCTGTTTGTGAATTATGGGGATTTCAGGCTATTTTGTGGATTCCTGTGAGTGATCCAGCACTTCCTGAACTATTTAATCTACTTTCTTATGCAGATGTTTCAGTCCTAATCAATATTTACTGCACAAACCTAAATGGTTATGTTTTGATTGCTTTTCTCAACCCAAAATTTCCAAACCTGCTGTTTCGGGGGATTTGGATTCTGCAGGAAGTAGAAGGACTTTCCTTGAGGGTGGGGAATCCATGCAGGGCCAGTCCTGAGCTGTTTCACCTCAGCCTGTTCTCCAGCCTTCCCCTTGTACCGTCGCTCTGCCCTGGAAAGGAAGACAAGACCATTTCCTGCACAAAATCCTAAAGATTCTTTCCCTGTCAGAGCTTCCTGGGGGCAGAGGAGTGGTCTGGGATGAGGAGCTGAACCTGGATCCAGTTCAAACAGACCCAGGGGGAACTTTGGATGTGAAACTCCACCTTGCTGCACTCCCACCCTTCACCCAGCCTTGCTTTTCCCCATTAAAACCCAGCACCTCTCTGCTTTAAACTAAAGCCATGCCATGTATTTTAATTGAGGCACTGGTCTCCAGCTCCCAATACTTATAATCAGATTCCAGTTTTCCAGCTAAAGCTGTTTATTGATGTCCTACTTTTTCCACCATCGTAGCATGTCAATAAATTGGAGAATAGTTCCGTAGGTTAGATTTCCCCAAGCTTTCTGGGGAAATCCTCTGACAATTTGCTGTATAAAGTCAGTTAATTGCTTTATATAGCAGAGCAATAGCAAGTATTTAGACGTATCATATGACAGACATTCCAAAAATATGGGAAAGACATATTTGTCAATAAAATGAAGGCTGGAAAAGCAAATTATTTTATTACATGAAAGTTCTGGGTTTAAGCTGAGTTCTCTTGATTGTCCCAATAACTGACATGCCTTAAACAGCTGTCTGAAAGAAACACTTGCTGCTTATTTTTCTGAACCTTCTCAGGACCTCCCCGTAACCAACCAGAAAGGAAATCTCCAGGTGCCAAA
The DNA here is from genome assembly GCA_013399835.1 of Leptocoma aspasia. Lineage (NCBI taxonomy): Eukaryota > Metazoa > Chordata > Aves > Passeriformes > Nectariniidae > Leptocoma > Leptocoma aspasia. The sequence continues at coordinate 422,336 of VXAX01003035.1, read as the reverse complement.
GAAAATTTAATACAAAAAAGAAAAGTTCAAATTATATTTTCTTTTAAGTCGGGTAGGGCCGTAATAGAAAAAGATCATCAAAAACAATGAAAAGAAATAATTGTTAATTTCTACAGTACCTTGAAACAGAAGCCCCTGAGAATAAATAGAATAAGAATACTATTAAAATTTCCTCTTTTATTATATCTTCTCTGCCAGAGTAATTGTTGCTGTGTCCAATATATGCAGAGGACAATTTACTAGCTGTTTTCTATTAGTTTTTAGCATTAACATATACAGAAATAAAATGAATAGCTAGCTTTTCTTTGGTTAATTAAATGACTGACAAGTCACAGATGTTGCTGCACCGACTCTTCCATATGATTAAAAAAAAATCCACCCTGGCAAACAAAAGAACAGCAGCCCAGCAGTGTAAATGGTCTCTTTATTAAGTGAATATTGATGCTACATTATGATTTTTTTATGAATGTGAATAAGGTAGAAGACTTGTTCCTTCTCCAAGTTTTATATTAAGATTTGAAAAGAAAACCTGTTTCCTACATAATTCCCACAAAGGAGTTCAGGAGATGGTTTACTGGAGAAGTGACCTAATTTACAGGAGGTTCTGCTTCCACAACATCTCTCACCAAAGTGCATTTTTATTAGCAAGATACGTATCTTTAATTTTTTTTTCTCCAGCATAATGTTAATGGAATCTTGGTAGCTAAAAGCTGGTATTGAAAATAAATATTCCATTTCTATTCAGGACTTTGTTTCACTAAAAATCTTGAAGAGATTTTATAGAAATATACATAGGATAAGTATATTAAACTGCAGCTCCCTCCCTTCCTACCTTGTTCCTGCTTTATCTTTATTAATCGTAGAACTCCTCTCTGATTTGAACAGAGTTTCTCTCATCTGTGGTGCTGTTCCATGTTCCTAAGACCTGGAGCCATTAATTTAATATCCAAATAACTGGAAATTAAAAAAGGGGAATTCTTGTGAGCAGTCCTGGATTTTGTGTGCTGTCCAGTGCCTCCAATGTGCTCTTCTGGTTCGGCATTTTTGGCTTTAACAGGTATTAATTTCTGATTTATTTTGCATAGCCTGACGGCTTGGATGATTTTTTTTTTTTTTTTGCTTAGTTCCTTTATCTAAATAAGTATGATGAGAGTTGGGAACAGAGTATTTTCCAGCTTTAACACAAGGAATTACATTTATCACAAGTTAAAAATACTTGGGGGAAGCAGATATGATATAAAAATGCTTCAAAAACTGTAAGTAAAAGATATATAAATATATACCGTGGTTACGTGCTGAGTGAATTGCGCTAGCCCAGTGACAGCACTCGGGAGCCACAGCATCCCTGTGGAATTCCCACCTCCCCACGGATGAGTGATGATGCCACAACTCCTAGGAGGGGACAAAACCCAGGAGCCACAGAGAAGGGTCACCAGCACTGCGTGCAAGTTTGGGACAGGAAGTGAAGTAGAATAATTTAGCTCATTAAGCCAGGAAAGAATTTAAAAGGACAGAACGTAATTACTGATGATGGATTTAAGCCAGAACATTGAGACTGGAAACAATATGCTTGTGTAAAGTGCCATATTTAATTAACAGGGGCAGCTTAGGTATAATATTTACATATTTGTAAAACACTCCAGGAGCACAGAGCCTCTTTTCCATCAAGTGAGACCTCTGGTGCGGTATTGAATTACAAGAAAAATTGAATTTACAAGAAAATCTCCCCACTTACCAAGTTAAGCATTTTGCAGAGCTTGGACGTCATTTGAGATTCTGAATTTTGCTACTGAGCAGGCCTTGCTCTCATAACCTGAGGAGACCGTTAAGCTTCAAGCTTAACTCTCAGGCAGCTTCTTTAATAAAAGGAGAAAACGGACACAAATAATACTTACCTCTTTTTGCAGCTCCTCTCCAGTCTTTAATAGCACCAAGAAAGTCTTCATGTCTCCTCTTCCAGGCCACAGCTCCCCCCAGAAGGGCTGAGCCTAAAGTGATGGGAATTTCCCCCTGGAACACCAATAATTCAGAGCATCCCTACCTGCCCAAATCCACCAATCCTTTTGCCCCCTGAATTCACTTGGAGGTTTGGCCTGGCGAATTTGGCGAGCTCTGCTCAGTGCCAAACTCCAAAGGCCTCTAAGAGTTGGGGTTTCTTTGAGCCGAGGAGATTCCCGTGAAAATTCCCGCGTCCTGCTCCTGACGGGATGGCAAAGGAAATCCTTCACCCCCTCCTGAGTGGCTGCATTAATTACGGGGTGATGAATGGTGTTCAACCTATGTAAATAAATGTGTGCCGAGGCTCCGGCCCAAGGAAAGTGCAGCTATGTTTTAGTGGATCATATTTCATGGAGTAAAAGTTGTGAGGGAAGAGGAGTGATATTTATGGAGTGCAAAGCACTGTGGGATTTTGTGGGAAACCACATATATTCAGCTTGTCAGAAAACATCTTAATATTTACTCTTACAATCCCTAGGCTACTGCTTTCTAAACCTAAAGCTTTCATTAGCCCATTTAGCAGATATAAAACATTTGGGAGCCTGGTGAAAGAGTTACTTTCGGGAGTGGCATTTTTCACAGCAAAACGATGATACCTTTGCATAACCTCATTATGCAGCAGTGCCAGCTCCTGCAAGAGAGCTGCTTTACCCCATCAAATTAATTCCTTGTTCCACATTTCTCTTCCCAGCCTTTGATTACCCCAGACCATCCCCTCAGTTCTGTTATTTCCCACACAGAAGGATGACAGTTTTGGGGATGTGCCTCCCCATTGAAAGCACCGGCGTGGGGAGTGGTGGCATCAGGTAATTCCAACGGGATGGCTCCTTGCATTTCATGGAATTACCAGTGGGCAAGGTGGTGGTGGTGCCCACATTCCTCCCTTCCCCTTTTGCTGCCCCACGGATGTTTTTCCCAGCTGCTCCTGATGCCATCAGCAGCTTCCTCTCTTTATAGCACACGAGCCACAGGGAAAAAAAAAAAAACCAAACAACCAAACCTTTTATTCCTTCCTGTCAGTTCGGGGCTGCGACAATTTTATGATGAGAAGTTTTATAAATTGAAAATAAAGAAGTATTCCTTAAAACCTAAATAAGGATGATATTTGTTTTGGTCAAAATAAATATTTTTCACTCCCGTTGCATGCACAATATGTTCCATTAAGAAAGGTTAATTCTATATTAAATATAATCAAAAACACAACATGGGGCCTGTCATGCTGACATGGTGCAATAGGTACTTTAATACTGCTCAGCAGGAACCCTTGTTATATTTTTTATATGTTAGTAGATGTCTACTTAGAATTGATCAAACCTTTCCTTCTGAAACATATATGCCAACACCTCCACAACACACTATAAACCAGACTCTCAGAAAACAATAATGATGCTTATCAGTCACTCGCCTTGAGTTTGCTTGTGAAAAACCTCTAGCTAGTGTGCTATTGGAGCTCTTAAAACATAGATCTTTTTGCTGCACTGATAATTCACTCACAGCTTGAGATTGATGACTATGTGAAGTCCATAAAAGATGTTACCACTATATTTTCTTCTTATGATTTATTTTATCATGTTGTCAAGGTTTGCAGAAAACAAGAAACAAATCAATGAATGTCATGCTTAAATATTAAAGAAGGCTGTAATACACAATTTTATTCAGATGCCTTATTCAATCTTGCAGCTCTGAAAAGGGTAGCAGCAGCAAAGCTTTTATTTGAATTACTTTTGGTAAAATTAATTTAGTGTGAATGTTGAATTGTGAATGGCAAAAGGGTTGCTAACCTTATTTGTTTAAAGAGGAATGGGGAGTAACTTGGCTTTTTTTGACCAAAGGTTTCGAGAACCTGGGGAAATTCCCCAGCTTTTCAACTCCAGAAACTTTGGAATGGGATTTCTTAATGAGATCATGCTTTCTAAATTAATGAAATGCTGCCTGAGTGAAGGGGGGACGTGGCGGAGGTCTTGAGCTGGATCTTGGTAACAGCAATCCCTGAGTGCTGCAGAGCTGGTTGAAAAAAAGGCTTTTTCTCCTTCATTCCTACAAAACTGAGATCACAGCACACACCTCGGGCCAGGGGAGGGTGGGGGACAGAGAGGGAAGGAGGCTGTGACCCCACGCAGCTCCTGAGCTGCCTCTCCCCTTCCTGATGCCCTCCCTGGGCTTCATTGATGGCTTGGATAGAAAGCAGCAATTAAGCCCAGCTTGATTTTTTTTCTTTTTAATTTTTTTGTTTGGTTTGTTGGTTAGCTTTTTAAAATTTTTGTTTTGGTGGTTTTGGTTTTGTTTTTTTTAATCCACTGTTCATTCTTAGGAATACAAGAAATTCCATCAGAATATATTTTTTTAAATCTCTTTTAAATATAGTGAGTTTGAAACAATGAAAGCACATAAGCAATCTGTTCACTTCGAAACCATGAAAACCTCCCTTTTTTGAGGTTTCTACTCTATTTCCCACCCCTAGAAAATGCTTTGGTGACCATTTTATTCTCTCTAAGGCTGACTTGTCCTACAGGAGCAGACAGGACAGGTCTGAATGGGCAGCACTTTTTGCCATAAGGGAGCAAAGTTGCCTTTTTATGCCCTTCTTGCACCATTTTATTGCATTCTGGTTCTGTAACTGCACCAAAGATGGGAGTTAAAAAGGAGAAAAAGAGAGCAGAGATGCTTTTCAGTGCTACATTCCAGGGACCAAGGGAATTGTCCCTGTCTTGGACGTGCAGAGCCCCGTCCCTCAGCTTCCAAGTGTGTGGTAAGCAAGGAATCCTTGCAAGGATCTTTCCCAGCACCTCGCAGGGGCTGTCACTCTATTTTTTTATGACATCTGAATTCATAAAATCCATCCTTTAACAAGAATAATTGGGTTTGCTGTTGTTCCTGGCTGCTGAGTGCACACTTCTCCCAGCTAGAGGTGTTTTCCCAGGGAAGCTGTGGCTGCCCCATCCCTGGGAGTGTCCAAGATCCTTAATGTGACCACTGAAACGGTCTCTAAGTGACAGGAAAAGCTGTTTGTGGCTGATTTTAGACAAGTGAGGAGCGCTGTAACTACATCTTGCAGACAACCTCGCCCATGGCAAACCAGAAATGCTCTTGCAGCATCCCTGCTCCATTCCTGGCCATCAAGGGGGGGATTCAGGTGGCTGGAGGTCACCAGGGCTGGCTCCTGGTCAGAGTTTCAGTGTGGTCAGTGATGGGACTTCCAATGCTTTCAGGAGACACAGAGGAAATTTTGATGGATAATAAGTTTTTAAATACTGCTGGGTGATTTAGGGTGGGTGATCACCCCCCTTCATAAAGGGGCTCCAAGCAATTCTTGCAGCCCTCACCCACGAGTTATTTCTGAAGCCTGGACAGCAGTGACAGCGCTGACGGTCCCTGAAATATTTTCATGAATTATTTTCTTGCAGATCAGCCAGTCCAGAGGCAGGTGGAGAACACAAACCCTGTGGGGAAGGGGCAGAACCAGGCACTGCTCAGGCTGTCCCGAGCTGACCTCCTCTCCATTCTCCTCCTCTCAGCTGCTCTTTGGAAGAAGCAGGATAAAGCCACTCAAAGAACCTTGCATTGCTGCCTGAGGCCATTCTTAATCAAGTTTTATTCGTCCACGATGTGTTTTTCACACTTGGAGATAATAGAATCACAGAATCACAGCATCGTTAAGGTTGGAAAAGTCCTAAAAGTTCCTCGTGCTCCCCAGCACTGCCAAGCCCATTCTAACCCATGTCCCCAAGTGCCACATCCACACATTTTGGAACATATTTCTGAGATAAGGAGCTGCAGAACATGTATAAAAATGTACAGCTCAAGATCACACAGGCTGTTGCCCTCCCCCAAAAATCCCATTCACAAACCCCATCAATTACAACCAGGTTTTGGCTAAACTCTTCCCTTTGCTCTGTTTCAAATCTCAGCTCTAAAGAACACTTAAAACATTTTAAGGAACATTTCTCTCTGCTTCTCTGCACTACTTTTTAGTGCACACACCTTGTTCTTTCCGCCAGAGATGAACTTGATATTGAGTGAGCAGATTAGGCAAGATCATTTTTGTCCACCCCAAACAGCTTGGGCAGTGAGAGAGATGAATTATTTTTTAGTTAATTAAAGTTGGCCGTTTAATTCAGTTTAAGACTCTAAGTACAAATGAAAGGATATTTTATTTGCAACTTTCAAAGTGCATCTGAGTGCATTTATAACAGTATTAAAAATAAAGTGTGTTCAATTTTGTGGGTTTTGAGTATATTATTTAAATTCATCTTAGAACAATTAGACAAATAAAACTTGATTAAGAATGGCCTTAGAACAATGAGTATATTATTTAAATTCATCTTAGAACAATTTATGGAGGAAAAATATTGTAACAAAGGATACAATTTTAGCAGTTCATTCCCTGCACACTTTGCTGTTTTTTATAACACAGGCATGGAGAGAAAACTTAGAGTTGGTCAGTTTTGACTCCCCAGCTTTTCCCCTTCTGCCTGCCCAGCAGGGTGTAAAACCCCAGCCAGATTAAACCAACAGAACCAGGAGCAGGATTATCAAAGACACCAAATTCTGTCCCCAGGGGAGGCACCAAGACACCCTGTGCTGAAAACTCTCTTTTCCTCAGGAAATCACAGACTCCCACGATGGTTTGGGTTGGGAGGGACCTTAAATCCCAGCCAGTGCCACCCCTGCCATGGCAGGGACACCTTCCACTGTTCCAGACTGCTCCAACCTGGCCTTGGACACTTCCAGGGCCACCAGTGCTTTGAGGAATCTGTTCCAGTGCCTCAGGCAGAGCATTCACAGAATTGAAAGGAACGGAAAATTATTTTTCCTTTTTTTTTTTTTTTCCCCCATTTATTTGTTTTGGCAACCGCTCTGGATACAATTTACCCACGTGCAGATGGCAAACACAAGCCCCATGCCCTGAAATCCCCTGTCAGGCTTTTATTGGAGGTGGGATTGGTAGGATGGCTCCAGCTCTGTGGTAACCTGAGAGTCCCTCCTTCGAGACTTCAGCTTCTGCTGCTTCCCCCTTTGCCAAGATCTGACTGGAAGTGCTGATTTTTCCCAGGCCTCAGTAGCTGCTTCAGCTTTTTTTTTGTTTTGTTTTGTTTCTTTGACATGTGTTTTTTAATTGTGGTGCATCTCAGCTATTCAGACAGGGCTGGATGGGAAAAAAAAAAAGTTATTTTGCATTTTTCAAAAGGTTTTCGAGACAATTTTTTTGACTTTTATTCGCACTGGGAAAGCTGATTTGCACAACAGCAGCCCACAGGCTGTGCTCATAAAAATAAAATCAGCCCAAATATATTGTTGTTAGCAGAATTTAATTCTAGGCTATGATTTTGTGGGTTGAGCTGTGTTATCACTGAAGAGAGGGTTGTTTCTTTTAATGTTTTCCTCTTTAAAACGTCAAATAATGTGAACTCTAGATGGCTTTTTATTATCACTTACACATTTGGAGACCCCTTGAAGATGCAGTTAACAAAAGAGAGGAAGATCCCTGGAAAAGTTTCCATTTGTCTTGGAAATGGTTACTTGAACTTTTCAGGAGGTCACCTGCACTCCCCAGCCCCTCTGGAAAATCCAGGCAAGCTTCCTCACAGTGTTTCTGTAGGAAATGTTGTGGTAAAGATCAAGCAGCACAGTGCTGTAACTTGCTAAAAATGCCTTGGGCTGCAGCTGTGTCATTGCACACACACATTTATTAAAAATTTACCTGGAATATTCCTCCTTGTGCTGCTTCTCCTTCAAAAAGCTGGACTGCAGCTTGTGCCTGGCCTCATAGTGCTTTAAAATATACCTGAAAATACAAAGTGTGTGCTTTGGGGTATAAAAATCCTGCCATTTAATGGAATAGCTGATGGATTGCATCACTGCTTGGATGGGGTTTGGCCTGGGCAGGACCAGGTGCTAAAGCAGGTGTTAACAAAGTGCTTACAGGGGCAAGAGTTGAAGGGAAAATACTGATTGTGCTGATGGTAAAGACAAATTCCCTTTGACACCATCGGGCCCAGGACTTCCTCCAGCATTTGGGAGGAAATGCTGTGTCCAGATTCAGAGGCATTGGCTGGGCCTGTCAGCTTTGAAGAGCTGAAAGGGAAAAGCTTCCCCACATGCACTTTTTTGTTAATCACCCAAATTTTAAAAAATCATGTTAAAAAATCACAGAATTATTGAGGGTGGAAAAGGCCACTGAGTCCAACCTGTGCCTCATCCCCACCTTGTCCCCAGCCCAGAGCCCTGAGTGCCAGTGACACCTCCAGGGATGGGCACTCCAACCCTCCCTGGGCAGTTCCAAGGCCTGAGCTCCCTTTCCATGGGGAAATTCCTGCTGGTG
>VXAX01003035.1:398880-401380 GCA_013399835.1 Leptocoma aspasia | reverse complement strand
AAGGAAAACAAGGTACTTAGGAACTGGCAGGCAGGCTCAGCAATAAGTCATGGCACCGGCCCCTGGAATGTCCCTGCTTGTATAAATAGGATCATTCATGGGAATCTCCAGGATAAATCCCTTACATTCAGTAAAGAGGAAGAGTATTGTCTATTGTGACACAAGAAAAATGACATTAAAAAAATAATAATTAAACAGAACAGCCACAGTACAGATAATTTATCTCAGAGTGCTCGTGCCAGAGCCTTCAGCCATCCCGACGGACAGCCTGGAGTTGGGAATACCTACAGCTCCTGGGTTTCATGGGATTTCATTCTTTTTATGTTTTGGGGTTTTTTGGGTTGAGACTCCAGCCACCAACGTAACTCCTGAAGAAGATCAAGCCAGCAGCCAGAGCATTTTTCAGGTCCTCAACTCAGCAAGTTGATGGACAAAATTTCAGGGATCTCCATGACTTTGCTTCATCTGGGAAATAATTACAGTGCTCCCCAAAACTGCTCCCCACAGCGGTGTGAGGCTCGTTGGCCATGCCCAAGGCTGTCCCCTGTGTGTCACACACCATGACAATACTCTGGGCCATCACCAGGACTTTATTGGCAGTGCCCAGATATAAAATAACTCCTTGGCCCTGCCACTGAGTGAGGAACTCATCAAACCCAGCATCCAGCATGGCAAAAATAAAAATAGGGGAAATCAGTGAATTAAGGGAAAGGTGGGGAGTGTAGGAAGCTGTGTCCACAGTGGAGGTCCCTGTGGTCCCATATCCCATGGCAGTGGTTGACAATTGTTATCAGGCTATGTGGATCTGTCAGAAAAGAAAAATAATATAAGAAATACAATACTTGAAAGAAAAAGAGGAAAAAATCTTAGAGAAAAGAAATGTTAGAGAAAAAAAATCTTAGGGAAAAATATCTTAGGAAAAAAACCTCTTTTCAAAGCTGCTCACCACGTACAGCTGCTGAAACATCTGTGCTGAACATGATGACACAAGCTGGGATTGTGGCAGTTGGGGAGGGGGGGGCAGGAAGGGAGGGGAAGGCACAGGGTGGTGACAGTCCCCAGATGAGGGGACAGGGTCAGGCAGGAGCCCCCCAGGCTGTAGCCAAGGGGGTGCCCCCACATTTTGTGCACCTCAGCAAAACCCCCAGATGTGTTTGGGGTCACCTCTGAGGGACAGAGACCCTCGGAGCCTCCCCTCCCCTTACCCAGCTCAGGGTGATTAAATCAATCTGAGGTTTGGAGGGTGACACCTTTGCCCAGGAGATTTGTCACTTTTAAAATATTTCTTTTGCAATATGCCAAAAAAAAAAAAAAAAAAAAAAAAAAAAAGCAAGACAGGGAAGACCCTAAAACCTGCTGAAATCTGGGCTCGACAGGTGGGTTTGGCAAAACCCTCCTGCACAGGTGAGGATTTTTGGACCTGCTGATGTCGGTAGGAAAATTTTAATCTCTAGCTTGGAACGGGTGCAGGAAAAAAAAATGAAAAAGGAAAAATTCCACAACAAGAAGAATAAATTTTAAAAAATTACAATCCTTTACTCCTGCATTGTGATTAAAAAAAAATAAGAAACTAAATAGAATAGAACAGAAATCTGCCTTAATGAAAACAACATTATGCCAAAACCCCTTTCGAGGGAAGGGAAATGTCCACAGCAGCACAGCCCTGCTTAAAAATAGAACAGGCTTTGCCTTGTGAGGAACAAAAATACAGAACAACACTTCTGCCAGCCCGCCTTTGAAGGATGTCTGTCATATGCCTGCGCTTATTTTACACCCCTTCCCTTTTTTAAAAGAGGAACAATGCCATCTTCCCGAAAGGAAATAGGCAATAAAAACTCCAGCAGGATTTCCTATTCATAATTTTTCCCATTCATATCCTAATGGGTGAAGAAAAAAAAAAAAATAAACCCTCCACCAGCTTTAACAACTTAAACGGCACTTATTAAATAGATATTTTTACATGCCTGGTTTTTCCTAAATGTGGGATATAGTTTTACAGTTCAATTAAGTTTTTTTTCCCTTTTCCAGATCTCCTTCTCAAACCTGGCTGAATTCTGTGCGAGCTGATGTAAAGCATCTGATGACAAAATATCAAATATATTTCTGAAACACCCCGTTGAGATTTTATCTGTGCCATTACATTTTTAATTAATAGAAGTTTTCCCCCCCCTTTTTTTTTTCAGTTGTTGTTTTACAAATGTTGTGTTTTACTGCCAGTATGATCTCACTGCTTTACAGTATCGATAAATGAAGGCACACCTGCACTATAAAATCTGCTTTATATGAAGCAGGCCATTCATGTTTTTATAGCCCATTTTTCACCCATTGTTCTTGGGTCATGTCATAGGTGTGCTGTAATGTGTGGTGGAGGTGGGCGGCTCGGAGATCCCTTCGACAAAATGGTCTAATTTTGCCAACTTTAGTGCCAGAATCTGGCCTGAAAAATGCAGAATTAATATCCCCGTGGACACTCTGCATGATGTCACTTCCCCGCAAATGT
>VXAX01003035.1:372105-388217 GCA_013399835.1 Leptocoma aspasia | reverse complement strand
TTTTTTTTGGGGGGGGGGGGGGTGCTTTATTGGAGGAACTGTCAGCGCTTGCCAGGATAACAAATCTTGTTTTATAGCACTTGGTGGAGTTTGGTTAGGGGCTACCTCTGAGCAACATGAACTTGGCCTTGCTGTGTGTCTTACACTAATACCTTCCCTCCTGTAAGGAATCAGGGTACTTGAGAAACAGCCTGCAGCCATACAGCTGATTATTTCACCAAATTTGCATCTTTTCAACAGTAATGGGGATGGCTTTCACAAATGCTCCCAGGCTCTAAATAGACGCTAAGTGGCTGTTTCTAGTTGCTTCCTTCCCTCTCCCCTTGGGCGCTCCCAAGCCCCTGGGCCTGGCACCCGCGGGGCACCCAGCCCGTGGCACCCAGGACCTGCTGCCTGCGGGAGGGATGCTCAGCCTCCTGCTCCGGGGGCCAGCAGTGCCTTGGAGGAGCTGGCCTTGATTTCTGAGTGCCCTGGGAGGGGTGCAGAGCAGGCACTGGTGGGAAGCAGGGCTTGGAGAGAGGTGGCTGCAGGGAGGGCAGCTGGGTGGCAGAGAGGGTGACCCGGGTGCCTGAGGGTGGAAAATGGGAGGACCTGGAGGGATGCATTCATTTCCTTAGGGGTCTCTGCAGCCTGGGCTGGGACAGAGGAGAGCAGTTTCACCAGAGCTATGGCCTCCAAGGCAGAAATTTATTGCTTGTTCTTGTTCTTGATCTTCTTCTTCTTCTTCTTCTTCTTCTTCTTCTTCTTCTTCTTCTTCTTCTTCTTCTTCTTCTTCTTCTTCATTTTATTATTACCATCATCAGCATCGTAATTATAATTTAAGAGACAAAAGGATTTAAACCATAGATTCATCTTAAGAAAGCCCCCAAACATTCTTGTGAAATGTGGCCGTGTCTCCAGCCTCCCTGTGAGGCGTGGGGCATCACCTGTGCCCTGCTGAGACTGGGTTTCTGCAATTCCACTTTCCTGTGTCAGAGTCTCAGCTCCATGGACTTCCCTGGAATTCCAGACCTTATTATTCCTTTGTACTGGGTGCCTCTGCCTGGTGTCCTACAGAACATTACCTCAGAAAAGGAGGAGCAGCTGGTTCAGAGAAGTTGTGGGTGCTCCAGCCCTGGAATTCCCAGCTTGGATGGCACTTGGAGCAACCTGGGATAGTGGAAGGTGTCCCTGTGCATGGCAGGGCGTGGAGCTGGATAATCTTTAAGGTCCTTTCCAACCCAAACCTTTCCATGGTTCTGTGTATGCCAAGAGCTCTGTGCCAGGAGACTGCTGCCAAGAGGATCCTCCAGCTCCTGCTACATCTTTGCCAGAGTTTCCCTGTTTCTTGCTGACATTTCCCATGGATAAAGGGTGCAGGGTCAGGGTGAAATCATGGTAGGAAATACCATATTCTGCTTTTGTTTGAACCCTAAATGTGTGGTGTCTGTCAGGGGCTTACAGCACCTCTTCCCCATCCCCACATTTTCTAAGTCCAAAGCTTTGCCAGCCTGATAAAATTTAAAACCTTCCCCCAAAACCACAGTAAAATGTCAGTACTGGTCTCTCTCAAAATCCACAGAAGGAAACTTAAGGATTAGAGCAAAGCCTTATTCTTAATTTGCCTGTCTTGCATAAGTATTTCAGCACATAATGTTCCTCGGCAAGGATCTCCCACAATTTGGAGTTTTTCCCCTCGTTTAGGCACCTTGGGGTGAGTTAAAAGGCAGAGGAAACTCAGAGAATCGTTGTATGTGGTTGAGCACTCATTATAAAATGGATTACGGGTACACTAAACCATAAAGACTGTTTTAGAGCCATTAAGGTTCAGCTTGTCACTGCTGACATGGACACACTCTTACACCATATATCCCTGACATGTCAGGAGGTGCTTAGGGATGCTTTCATACATGTTTTATTGAAATGACAGGCTATAGCTTCTTTGGCTGCTGTATATATGCATGGCTATATGCTAGAAATCCAAATTAAACCCCTCTTGAAATAAAAAAAAAAATCCCCCTTACTCATATGTAATGAATCCCATCTTCAGTGATAAAGTTGTCACATACATTTTATTTTTAATGTGCTTTGTAATAGAATAATGAAATCACGTTTATCCCTGGAATAAAATGTGGCTGAAATCAATGAGATTTACACTGAAGTGAATTCTGCAGTTGATAAAATGTGAGTTCAAAACCAAAGCAATTTAGGGTAAGAATGAAAAAAGTATCAAACCCCTTTTTTAGCATGCCTTTCCCTCTGTATGCAGATCAATTGTTTCTCCCAGGCTGAGCCTTTGACTTGTTAGGCCTTTTTGTCTTTCAGATCCAAGAAAAACTTTACATACAATTATGGGGCCTTGAAAATAAAATTTTTAAGTGGAAATACCAAGAGAGTCATCGCTGCAGAGAGTGGGATCTCAGAAACCTTGCAGGGCAAAAAACTCACCTTCATTAAGTGTTCAGAACACAGGAGGAATGTAGGATATGGTCCTTCATGTCCTTTGTCTAAGCAGTTGCTCCACAAAAGTTAATTTAAACTTGTGGAATGTGTGGCAGAGGTGCTTTCTACAATCTAGGATTAGACAGGGGATAAATCTCTCTGATAGAAGATATTAGGCCCTGGCAGAGGTTGCTCAGAGAAATCGTGGCTGCCCCATCCCTGGCAGTGTCCAAGGCCAGAGCAGGGCGAGCGTGGCAGAGACTAAATCACAAACAGCTCCTGAAATTAAAAACTAACTTCACTGGAATTGTTGAGGCCTCTGAAGGGGGGAATCTCAGTGTAAACATAAAATCACCTCTTTTTCAGGTCAGCAAGGTGCAAAGCTCACTGTTGGTGCCACAGACAGCCCCAGGACACAGAGCAGGAGCAGAGGCTGAGGCAAGGGGTGCCCAATTCTGTCCTGCACTAGCACCATGCCTCTCTTTGCTGCATAAATAAAATCCTGTTGCACTTTCAATATTGCCCTAAAACTGACTTCGAGGGTCACAGAAAAGGCTAAAAACAATAAGGGAAAGGAAGAAAGCTTGGTGAATGGCAGAAAAATGTACCTGTGCTGGAATAAATTGGGAGGGATGGTGGGATGGATGGTGGGACATGGAGTCCAGTTTCCCTGCAAGGTGAACAGAAAGTGTCCCAGCTATTTCTGCACCAGCTCAGCACTGGTGACGAAGCTGTGGTGCCCCTGAGCAAAGAGATTTCCTAAGAATTCAGTTTGGTTCCCAATTCTTTGAATTAAAATCCATGAGTGCTTTGGAGCCACCACGTTTCCTGCCATGGGCCACTGACCAGGGGGAGCAGGAAGAGGAAAACTTTCTTGTCAAAACTGTCCCCTCTGCAGCAGAACTGATGTGGATGGAGGGCTGAGGGTACAGAGTGACCACTGACCACCTGGAATTATTATGATCAGCAGATTTTCATTATTGGTAGGGATTTTGCGGATTTTCCTGCACACACAAATATTAATCTGGGTGGATACTCTGAACATTACCCAGAAATGATCCCTTTTGTGGGTGCTCTGGGTTTCTCTCCATAATGTCCCAGCTACAGGATTCTGTGAGCGTGTCCATTTAATCCAAATCACCTGGAATACAGAAAATCATAACAGGAAAAATGTAAAACACCCCTTGCTCCTGTGTGACCAAGGGTTTAACACTGCACCAATGAACTGTCTCAGTATGGACTGTTCCAGCTCGGTTAAAAAGTAACTCATCCTCTCAGATTCAGCCTCAATATCTGTATTTATGTGATGCTGATTTTCCAGAACTGCAGTAGTCAACAAGAGATCCCAATTTTAGCTCCGGGAATTCCTGGCTATTGACAGCGTGAATTGATTTCAGCACAGAACATTGAGTTTTAGAGGTCCTCGAACACAAACTTACCAAAAGAGTTTTGAACCTTTGTTTTTAAACACATCTGATGTCAGGCTTGAGTTTTATCAGCTCCACTTAGGGATGGAGAAATTCTGGTGATTCTTGTGGGTGGGAAGATTGGAAGAGCCACATCCAGCCCAGCAGAGGTTGGTACATACACAGAAATTGCAGGAAATCCAAAACCTTTTCCACAGACTTAAGGAAAAGACTTCAAATAAGGGAAAAGACTTAAAATAATATTATTTGAGTGGGGAGGCACTGGAACAGGGCATCCAGAGAGGTTGTGAACTCATTCCTGGAAGTGTCCAAGGCTAGGTTGGACAGGGCTTGGAGCAGCCTGGGATAGTGGAAGGGGGTGGAATTAAATGGTCTTTAAAGTCCCTTCCAACCTTTTAAAGTCCCTTTCACCCTTCTGTGGTTCTGTGATTCCAAAATTTTGGCATAATGGTCAGTGATGGGAGATGTCATCTCATTCCTAATGAACATCAGAGGGCATGGAACACTCAGCAGGAAAATCTGGAAAGGGCACTGAGGATGTGCATGAGGAAAAGGGGCTGCTCCCTCTTTGCCCTATTTCAAACATCAACATGCTGAGGGTGATCTTGCCCTTCACGCTGAAAGAAGGAAACAGATGAAATGATTTGATATGAAAAGAAATTTTCCAGCTCCCCGTGCTGCCACAGCAGGGCAAGAGCTTTTTTTGGAGTGAAGCACACTTCTAATTACACCATCCCCCCTTGTATTGACTTTAGAAATTGCTTCCTGTTAATTAAAGATGTTACCTTTGAAAATCTGCCTCGGCCACATTGAAATTGCTTCGCTGTTTGTGATGAGCTGTAAATGAATGGGGAAGAAATGTTTGTGTTCCAGGCTTTTATTTGTTTTTTGGCAAAATTCCTTGAATAAATTAATAGATGATATCATTAGGCGACACTAGGTATATATTGGGATACCCAACAGATAATTTAAGTAAATAGCTAATAAGATAAGTGTACAGGGCTCTGTATCTGCACACATGCAGATATTCTATTTGAACTTAAAACACAATTACTTATCAAACGTCTCCATCAGGGCTTCACTCTGTAACAGAGAGAAATTGCTGCACAAGGCGAGCCCAAACTGCTCTCTGTATTTTGACTTGTACTTTTGACTTTTTCTTCCTCTGGTAACCCCATTACTTTTGTCCCCACTCAGAGCTCTGACCTGTGCTACATGGAAAGTTTTGAGATGAAGTCATTTCTGGTTTGAGTTACTGGAGAGACTTTAATTCATCCAGCTGTGCCTGCTCAACAACAATTCCAGCATTCAGCATTGACAACACACCATCAGCAAGAGAAATCAAACAGAAAAGGCAGGCGGTGTTGAAAGGAACACTTAAAAACTGCTCTCATTTGTAGAATTTAACATCATCAAAACACTAAATGTAAATATGAGCAGGAGGAAAACACTAAACTCATCACTCAAGGTATTTCACTAAAAAAAAAAGCTTTTATTTTTTTTATGGAATGTTAATGAAAACCCCAAAGGAAATATCATTGAACATAAAGGTGCATCTTAAAAAAAAATATAAGCTGGATCATTTGCTCTAAAGGACCTTGTATTATAAAATACATGACGTGTTTCCCTTGTTGAATATGTGTTTAAACCCATGTTTTACTAGGAAAAAATCCTGCCATTCCTGGTTTCAAGTACAAGCCGGGAACTCGGTGTGGAAGGGAACAGCTACATTTCAGTTCTAATGGACTCAGAAATCAAACTGAAAGTGTTTCAGGATTTCTGAGAGCAGTTACTCTCTGCAAAATAATTCCTTAAACTGGAATGTAATTAATAAATGTTCAGCCACACATTATTGAATTGCCATTCCAAAAGAAATAAGGGAGTAAAACTTCTTTTGAGTCAAAAAGAGACAAAATATAGATCTGCTAGGTGGTATTCAAGGGTGTAAAAATAATTTCTCTTGGAAGTCTTTTCCTTTCCAATCGATAAAGTGCAAAAGAGAGACTGAATTTTTCATCTCCTTCCCTCATTGCCTGAGATGGTGCTGGAACTGTCTTTTGGCAAAGGTGATGCTGATGCAGACGGAGCCTTCCTGGGAAGGAAGGGAGATGTTCCTGCTCCTGCCTGTCTGGAGCCAGCACCACACACCCGTGAAGCATTTCCACGTTCAGCTGGCATGGGACCAGGTCTTTGCTGGAGCTGAATATTCAGATTTTGGTGATGCTCTGGCTCAGAAGCACCAGGAGGAAACAGAGGTGGGCACCCCTTGACTCCCCTCACTTGCTTTGTGGCCTTTCAGTGCTCTGTACATTTTGGTCTGGCAACAGCCATGGAATTTCACTTTAATGACCTGAGGTATAGATTTGACGGCTGACAGTGGCATCTGGTTTTAATTAAAGTGTGAGACTGGAGCAATGAGTGCACCCTGACACCTTCAGGGGCTTTACACCAGCATTCCCAAACCAGCAGCAAAGAGAAGCTGGAAGTGATGTGCTGTTGATCTGTAGCAGCTTTCTGGGAAGAACCAGCCTGGCCCAACAGTTCTGAGCTGTGTTCCCACTTTTCCTGCTAATGTCGCATCTTGCAGCTCACGTTGGCACATTTTTGCAGGCCAGGGATGCCCTCTGAGGTGTTAAGCAGACACGTGCTTTTAAGTGCCTCTTTTTTCGCTTCAGATTTGGCATAAATAAATTTCATTTGTT
Source organism: Leptocoma aspasia (assembly GCA_013399835.1). Taxonomy (NCBI): domain Eukaryota; kingdom Metazoa; phylum Chordata; class Aves; order Passeriformes; family Nectariniidae; genus Leptocoma; species Leptocoma aspasia. Next base: position 381,667 of record VXAX01003035.1, on the reverse strand, counting down.
TAACTGCCTTTTAAGTACAGAAGGAAAATTCCGGTGGTCGGACAGGCAAGAAAAATAGCGATTGAAGATGCAAATCACTTCTTTTCCCTTTAAACAATACATACTCTGCTGCCTGCATTTCCCCAAAGATACCGCTGCAGCTACACATGGTTGAAGTCTGTTTTACCCTTCTATAAGGCAACGTGACAAATGATTTAGGGGGAAGTAATCTCTAATCAGCAGAACTTCAGACCACACGGCCCAGAATTATTGTCAATTTAATTCCGTCTCCCCGACACAAAACTCTGAAGTGTTTCTTCCCGTTGAAGTTTTGCAGCTGAATAATAAATAAAAGAGGGTGCAGTACAAGTGCTGCATAATGTAATTGTAGGCTCTTTGTTCTTGTCAATCAGCTTGAACACGAGTTAAGTCTTCGTGGATGTCACCATGATCACATCCAGAGCGGATGGCTCCGAGTTTGGGAATGGGTATCTTCGGCGAGGAAGTTCCTTTAATAAAGAGGCATGAGGAGAAGGTTTCAGGTGCTTTATAAAACTTTGACTTCCCTCCTACTGCCAGGCAAGAAAGCACAATAATGCATGCATGAATTGCCAATAAATCAAAGGCCTGCTTTTTTTTTAATTCCTATTTTGACATGTACATACATAGCATTTTTAAGAGATAGCTCCAAGGTAGCTTCTCAGTCCTTGATCAGATCATGAATTTAATTAATTCAGTGTAGACATGTCATAGATTTAAACCCTTTAGAATTACATTTTTAATACAGATCTAACATTTAATGTCCTTTTTCATTTTTTTCTCCCCAAGTAAAAAAAATCCTTTAATACTCTGGTAGCAATTTTTTCCTCTTATTATGAGACTGTGCCTCCTTCCTAATTATGTGGCTGCAAATTATTTACTGTAGTTTTAAATTAAGGAAGGAGACAAGTAATCCAGTGTAAAAAACACTGTTCCAACTTCAAGAAGAAATGAGTGTATATGTTTAATTTCTCTTTAGGCATCCAGCTGTACAGTCACTGTATAATGGAAGGTTTGAGACAAAATGGTCCCCCACCACCTTACCTCCGTGTAATGCAATTTAGCTTCATTAAATTACTGGAGGGCCAGTTACTTAAGCAGAATATTGATTTTCAGTCTGGGCCATGTTTAACATAATTCTGCGTAGGCAACAGCTAATTCTGCATTTGAATCTCGCACCCTAATGGAATTACACGAGGTGGCTGACCATGGGCAAGGCAGGGCTGGGCTGGGGGCTTTAACCCTTCCTCCTCCTCCTTTTCCTCCTCCTCCTCCTCCTGCTGCTGCTGCTGCTCCGCGCACTTCAAACGGCCACGGCGACAAATTCCTCGTTTCTTCCGCGGAGCTGCCGCCTTTCATCTGGGGATGTGTAGCCCCGAGCTAGGTTTTGGTACTGTAAAATATCCGTGGGGCTATTTTCCTTCAGCAACCTATAGCTCGGCCTGTATGGCACCAGGAGCAACGTGGGATAAGGGATTTCCTCCAGTTCCTAACCCCAAACACCAGCTCCTAAAGCTCACGGCTAGAGGATGGATTTTGCTTTTAATTAAAGCCCGGTAAAATGAACCAAGTCTTCATCAGGAAAGCGTGTTCCTCCCATCGCTGGCTTGAAGGCTGGTCATTATTTTTATTTATTATTCTGTTTAATGATGAGATACAGTTTACAAGCCATTGAATAATAATAATTTCAAATGGTTCCCTGTGAGTTATAGCTTGTCAGTGTCTTAGAATTTAAATGGTGTGTGGGGAGAAATCGTGGTTATCGCCCACGTTAATGGGGGCCTTGGTGGAGGGGGCCTGATGCTGCCTCAGTGGGTTTGAGATTTCCAGTAATGGGGTGAAAGAGGCTCTCACAGGCCTCTTTCAACAATCTCTGCCCACTGGAATCCCTTAAATTAATCAAAATAACAAAACATTGGAAATACTAGGTAGGGCATTGGTTGATGATGGTTTTTAGTTTTTAAATCCAACAGCTAAACTGTCCTCTTAGATCTCAGTCCCTGGGGAATAAAATATTTCATCCTTCCACAAGTACAGACACTGTCCCTGCTTGTTTTGGAAATTTTGTGCACAGGTGGGTTCATAAGACCATTTTCTTTCCCAGAAATGCTGCTACGTGGCAGAGAATTGCTTGAGGGCAGCTTTAAGTCTTAGCTGAGAAGAGCCTCTGCTTTAAATGAACTTAGCATGGCCACTCTTTTGCATTCAGCTTATTTTCCACTCAGGTCCCCACAAGTAAATTGATTTTTAAAGTTCTTGCTATTGTATTGATGATACAAAGGGTTGAGCTCATGCTTAACTTGAGTGCTGTGCCCCATCCTGTTGAATCCAGGGAGAAGAGAGGGATTTGGGAGCAGCAGCTGGGTTTTGCTCCACCCTGCCCATGTTTAGACAGGGACATTTGGGGTGGAAAAGGATCATCAAATCCAACCATTCCCAGCACTGCCAGGGCCACCACTGACCTGTGTCCCCAAGTGCCACATCCACATGGCTTTTAAATCCCTCCAGGGATGGGGACTCACCACTGCCCTGGGCAGCTGTGCCAGAACTTTACAACTCTTTCCATGAAGAATTTTTCCTACTCTTCAATCTAAACCTCCCCTGGTACGAGTTAGAGGCTGTTTCCCCTTGTTCTATCCCTTGTTACTGGGGATTCCCAGGCAGCCTTGCCATGGATCTGGTCACGGATTCCTGGTTTTGGGGGAGGCCTGGGGTTTTGCAGAGCCTGCTGCTGTCATCAGAATGCAAACCACAGCTGGCCAGGACCATGCTGCTCATGTTAATTCCTTGGGACTTGCCTCTCACACGCTCTTCCCACCTTCCCTTGGAAGTGCAATGCTGTAGTCAGTGATTACTTCCATAGTCTGGGTGAAAATATGCAATATGCAAACCCAATTTGTCATTGGGAGTCAATAATTGGCAGCAGGTGCATTACTTAGCATCCTGTCAGGAATTTGGCGTGTCAGCTGATGGATAACTCTGCACTTTCTCCTGACATTGAGCATTGTTTGCTCCCTATCCCCTACCACGGCCCGTGGTCCTTTGTCCCTGCCTGTTTGCCCTGGATCTTTGCATTCCAAAGGTGGGAGAAGGTCTTGCTCCCTTCCCTGTGTCCTGGTGCTTCCTGTACTGTCACATTTCTCATCCCAAAATGAGGATGTAGAGGATGAACCCATGGATTAGCCATGATGAAAGGGACAGGGCAGGAGACACCTGTGAAGGACCAAACTTCAATTCTTTGTCTCTTCAGCTTTTCCCTTGTTTTCCACCGATTTTAACCCGTGGCAAGGAGCTCCACTGGTGCCACAGAAGCTCCTTCCAGGAGGAGGTGTTCACCACTCTACACAAGGTAGCAGGATCTGGCCACATATAATTAATATAAATATGTGCATAATTTAAAGCTGCCCCAGGAAAGCCTTAAATTACATGATAACCATGCAGACACTGGCCTAGGAAGGAAAACATGGGGAGTCTCTATTAGTGAAATTAATTATATGTAAGATTGTCTTCAATAACCATGTGGGAATGATTAAGTAATCAGTCAAATAAAAGATTTAATAACAAATTCCCTATCAATTATCCATGAACACCCAGTAAAAATTAAGTAAAAATCATTTTCGACGCATTAATTTTAACGTTATCAGTGCTGAAAATATTGTAACATAATGAACTGTAATTTCTTGTAGCAAAACACACTCATAACAGCAAAATAAACAATCCAAGGAATAGTACTTCCTGAGGAAAACCAGCAGCTGGAGATGGGTGGTGGCACAGGGAGGTTTGGATGAGGCCAGCTCAGATGAGAACCAGCAGAACGTGGGAAATGGGATTGTGGTGGCCATGCCCAGTGTGAAGGTCACAACTGTCCCTGTCCTGCTGTCCAGGCACTAAAAGGTAAATAAAACCAACATCCCAGGTCTGCCTAGAACAAGGATGAAGTAACCTGGAGGTCTGGAATAAAGAAGGATGCACCTAAAACCGATCCAAACGCAAATGCTGCATTGGATACCTCTAACCTGGCCTTTTCTGGAGGATTCTTCTGGTCTATCTGCACCTTGTTTGTCCTTTTTGGCAATTATTCCTTTTATTTTCGGGCTGATAAATTCACTTTATCACTACTACCCCCCACTGTGCCACTAAGGATGGGAGTCAGCTCATTTATCACAGCCTTCCAAGGGTTGGATGTCTATTTTAGGTTTCACATCCAAGATATTTCTGTGGTTGATGGGGGTGAAGGGGATATTTTAGCCACTTCTTTAAAGAAGAAATTAATTGTCCTGTGGAAGTATCCACTTCTCCTTACATTTTAGATGACTGACTTTTCACTAGAAATCGAAATTTTTGATGTTGAGTGAAGGTCAAGGTGAAAATAAGCATCTGAGAGAGTGGCCCAGAGCTCAGTGAAGTCTATGAGAACATTTCTATTAACTTGAGTAGGCTTTAAACACGCTCAAGCTGCAATTTCCTAAAGGTAAAATGCTCTGGCTGTACTAAAGGCAGAGCAATTGTGGGATGCATTAACAATCCACCGGCCCAACCCCTGCCTGATCGCTGGGATGAGTCCCTGGCAGTGCCCAGGGCCGGGTGGGACACTGGGGCTTGGAGCAACCTGGGACAGTGGAAGGTGTCCCTGCCATGGCAGGGGTGGAAATAGGTGACTTTAAGGTCCCTCTCAACCTAAACCATTCCATGATTCCATGAGTATAAGGAAGGGGAGGCTTTCCTTGTCTGTTTTCCCGTCTCCAAAAATCTGCATTTCCAGGGCTTCCTGAGCCAGAGGTTGTGTTTAACAGCCTGTGAAGGACCATCTACACTGCAGAAAGTGTCCAAAGGCAAGGAAAACAACCCAGACCAGCCAGAGTGTTTTGTTTGGCCTACATTGCATCTGGTTTTCCCCCCACAGAAACATTAAAATAGTGGGATTTGATCTAAGCATTCCTATGCAACTAAGAAGGAGCAACTTTCTGTGAGGTCCTTTGCAATAAGACCCCATCAAACCAGCTCGTAGATGCTGTGAGGGTTAGATTTTATTCCTAGATAACCAGGGAATGTGTAGAAACAATTGGGAGTGAAAGATTTGACTTTTCAAATGAGAAAATAAATTGCTTTTAAAAAATGTGCTTACTAGGGACAAAGAAAGAAAATAATAATAAAATAAAAAAAACCTCTTTTTTTCGGATTTGAGCAATCTTGCAATAATTCTGTAATAGTTCTTTCTGTATCTCTCATAAACCCGTGGTTTTCTTTGGATATAGGATACTGGGTGAAAAAAGGGCATGTAATGAATATGTTTTTGTGTTGTTGCCACAATGTTTGCTCCCACATCAGGGTCTGCACACTCTGCTTTTCCAAAACCAAACTGAAAACTCCGTCCATTCCTCTCAGAGCAAATGCTAATTAGAAAGGAATTGACATCTACTTGGACTTGCAAAATGTTATTTATCTGCAATATTCTACGTGCAGCAGCTCACATAGTAATTGTGCTTCTGAGGAATAGTTAATTAGTCCAAATTCTGGAGTTATATTCATGTTCTACTGACTTGCTTGGAGGGCTTGAATCTAGAGAGGGCTGGAATATTTTCAGCGAGGGTTTCTCATTAAAATAATGGGGGGGTTCTTTTTCTTTTTATCAAAATCTAAGAAATAACCTGCCAAACAAATCATTCCCTCCCAGGAGCCTTGCAGAAGGCCTGGATGTTAATTGCATTTAACCTAGAACAGCAGAGCAGGTTTTTTCTTTTTTTTCTTTATACAATAACTAATACGTAAACTACTGTTGCACTTTGAAATTACTTTCACTTAAATTCTATTATTGGAGCTCCGCAGTGGAAGATATCCAGGGTCCATTTCATTAAAAAAGACTAATTACACTGGAAGCGTGCAACGTACCCGCCAATCTTCCTGGAATGACTGGAAAATGAGCATTCCAGAGATACAGCACACTTATTTGTCCTGGCATCCCTGGGAAGGGCTTCTACCAGGGTGCAGGGGAGGCCAGAAATGAAATTCTGATTGGTAATGAAGGGGCGCTTCTTTTTTTTTTTTCCCCCCCATAATTGCAGGAATTTACATGGATTGGCTGACAGCTAAGGCAGTGGAAATATCTCCCTTATAATTTCCATTGATAAAAAAAAAAAACAAGGGAGAAAAGGCAGCTCTGCCACACCAGACCAGAACACGCTGTGACACGCTAATGTTCCTTTTATTTATTTATACAGACAACCTGGAAACTCCATAAATTTTCCGGGGGAGCCTCACAATAAAAATACACCTTGTGGAACAAAAATATAAACTGGCAAGCTGATCATAGGGCAGATTGGAGGATAACAGCTGTGTGATATTCCTGTAGGACACTGCCACATCCCTCTGCTTTGGGAAACCAGTTTGGGAACCCAGCATCCATCACTGGGAGGGATAAAGGGTTTTACTGGGTTTTGCTGGTCCATCCTCAGAAACTCCTATTTTTGGGCTCTGATTTGGTGATTTTGGAGCTTTCTGGAGAGCGAGGAGCACTGGGAACAGGCTGGGCTGTATCCCATGGGAAATGGTGATGGTTGAGCTGGGCTAGGTGTGGCTTTGGTGGTCACCAGGCAGTTTTTGCCTGAAATCCCACCCTTCCTGGGGGAGCTGCTCTGCTCATAGGGGTTTCTCCCAGTTCTTTGGAAATTATTTTTTTAATTAGTGATGGGGTGAGTCCAGTCCTTACCAACAGTGAAATACTTGGGATTGGAGCTCTGGAATGGTGGGGAAATGCACCAATTCCACTAAAATTAATGAATTTATTACAATAAACTAGATTTTAATGGATTTTTTTTTTTTGCTACTTTGGCTGTTCTCCTCATGTCACTGCTGGAGCAGGATAAGGGTAGTTTGTAACCTGCCTAAAAGTTTTTGAGTGATGTTGGACTTCGTGCCACCACTGCCATAAATTCTCCTGTCAGCTGCTGGATCCTTGGCCAGGGTTTTGTCCCTGGAAGTTTCAAATCTTGAGTGGCAGTTGCAGGACCCACAGCAAACATACCCTCACAGGTTTGGGAAATATTCCTTGTTCCCATGTACAAATGCATTACTTTTTTTGTCTGCCAAGGAATCCCAGAATTCCAGAACGGATCAGGTTGGAAGGGACCACAGGGGGTCATCTGCTCCAGAAATATGATTATGGGAATTACTGCTTCCCTGGTCCCTGGGACAAGTTTTCCAGGGGTTTTACACCACCAAAAGCAATTTCCCTCTCTGTGTGGGAAGGGGTGGAGTCCACAGTGGAGTTGGCCCTTTCCCTACCTGGGAAAAGAGGAAAAGCAAGGCTGAGGATGCCAGAATTGAGAAGTCCAGGCCCAAGGTGTGCCAGGGTTTGAAACCTTCAGCCTGGCTTGCTGTGCCACCCTCTCCCTGCCAGAAGTCATGGTGGGAGTGAGAATAATGCTCAATTCTTCCGTCTCACACGTTTCTGCATCCATGAATTTGACATCAGAGCAATTGCAGTTCTTTGTTCCCCCCGTTGGGAGAGTGAAAAATAAACACTTAGCACAAGGAGCAAACTCATGGACATACAGAGGTTCTGGTCCCTGAGTTAGGGCCATTAAAACATTGCAAAAACACTCGTGACACACTGGTTTGTATTTCATTAGTGAAGTGCTCCTGCCAAAAATGTGAGACCTTTAGAACTTGCTGGTACTAAAAGTGCAGCTGACCTTGTGCTGTATCAAAATAATTCCTGATTCCATAACCCGCCTTGTCTAAACAGTTTTATTTTACCCTGAATGTACAAAATCAGGGAGTTTTGGGGTGGAATTTTGCCTTGCAGGAGCCCATGGCCATGCTGGATGGGAAGCAGGACAGAAAAATGGGATACAGGTGAGAAATGTTCAGTGTGGAGTGGTGGGGTTTGGGTTTGGCTCTGTGATGGGTTCTTGTTGTCATGGGTGTCCTTCAGGCACCATGAAAGAGGCAATGAAAATTCAAAATAGAAANTAATAATAATAATAATAATGGAATTTGCTGGTCTAAATTCAGAAAAATACAGGATTTTCAACTCTTCCAGCCTTCATCTTGGCAAGGTAGATAAAACAACAATTCCTGTTTCATTGCCTAGGCAAAACTTGTCATCCTGATACAGAAAATATTTTGTTAGGAGACCCTATTTCTTGAAATCCCTATCAATGGTTTGAACAGCTCCTCAGTGTATTCTGCACACTCTCAGCTCCATCTAAATAATCTGAATGCCCTAATCCATTGATTTGTGCATTATGCTCATAAAGACATTACATTTGAACTTGATATGAAATAAAAGGCTCTGGACAGTCAATACTCTTCAAGCAAGCACTTCAAAGATTTTATAGGAGGGTCGCTGACCTGTGCCCTGAGCTTGGCCCTCAGCTGTCCAGGGAGAGCCCTCTCCACGCTGGGGCTCTGAACCTGCCCTCTCCCTCTTTCCCAAAGCACCACACAAAGCAATAACTTATTGCAAGCCCGTGTTTCCAATTGTGCATACAAGGAAAAACATCCAAACAACGCAGCTGAAAAGAATCCCCCTCAGAGATGAGGTTCTGTTTTATTGTTTCTCTTACCAGGTGTGCAGTGCTCAATATTTAGAGTGATTGCTCTCCATGTACGGCTTTAGCAAGCTGGGCTTTGCCCCTTCTGGTCCACATTCCTCAGGAATTTAGCTCAAAAATGAACATAGATTTTATGTATTTGTGTTTCAAGTGGGGGGACCAAGTGAAAAACCACTCACTCGTCGGCCTTTTTGAACCATCCCCACATTTGCTTTTAAACTCCAGTGCTTTGGGGCGTTATCTTTGAATCCAAACCTCTCCCAGCGGAGTGTCACCCTGGGCTTGGTTGGGAACATCTCTGATCTTGTGCCCTCCCAAAATCCTTCTGGGGGGAGGTTCTGCCACTTGCTGTGGCACCAGCTTTGAGGGGGCTGAAACAGAAGTCCAAATTCTTCAGTTCAAGGCTCTTTTGTAAGGGAAAAAAAAAATCCATTTGTGAAATTTTGGTAGGTCAGACCAACTGAAAGGTGAATTCAACACTGGAATTACCGAAAATGTACGTCAAAAAAAATGTAAGGCCAAAATGTTCTGTGTGTCCAAGCACATCCCTGCTCTGCAAGCTCAGTGAGACATTTGTACACGGCCAAAATTTAGGGGCACTGCTGAGACAAAGGAGTTTATTTGTAATCAGAATTCCCTCCATGAGGATGGTGATTTATGGACATTTCTAAAAGCAGAAGGACTCGGTGCCATTATTTAAAAGGCTGGGCTGCTCGGAGTTATTTATAAATACCAATACAACAGAAACAGTTTCTAACTTGAGGCAGAAAGACCCAATTCATCATGGAATTCAGCGGGAAAGGACGGCTCGGTGGGAAGCGGCAGCAGAGGGAGAGAATCCTGATGCAGAATCAAATCTACACAGAGCACGTGGCTCTTCCCTCCTCAGAAATCAAACTGCAAAATGGAAAATAAGTAGAAATAAAGACCAAATCGTCCCAAACCCCCTTTTTTTTTTTTTTTTTTCTTGTTAAACCCTTCAAAAAAAA
>VXAX01003035.1:347660-372025 GCA_013399835.1 Leptocoma aspasia | reverse complement strand
GAGTTAGGGCCATTAAAACATTGCAAAAACACTCGTGACACACTGGTTTGTATTTCATTCGTGAAGTGCTCCTGCCAAAAATGTGAGACCTTTAGAACTTGCTGGTACTAAAAGTGCAGCTGACCTTGTGCTGTATCAAAATAATTCCTGATTCCATAACCCGCCTTGTCTAAACAGTTTTATTTTACCCTGAATGTACAAAATCAGGGAGTTTTGGGGTGGAATTTTGCCTTGCAGGAGCCCATGGCCATGCTGGATGGGAAGCAGGACAGAAAAATGGGATACAGGTGAGAAATGTTCAGTGTGGAGTGGTGGGGTTTGGGTTTGGCTCTGTGATGGGTTCTTGTTGTCATGGGTGTCCTTCAGGCACCATGAAAGAGGCAATGAAAATTCAAAATAGAAATTAAAAATTGAAAATAAAAAAAAAAAAAGAAATTTCTGTTCGTAATCTCCTGGTGCTTCTATGGAAAGTAACAGACTAAACTCTACTTGTAACAGGAAATAAATTTGCTGCAAGAAGAGATACTGGGGTTGGGAGGATTTTTATGTGCTCTGTAAGACCAGGATATAGAAGAGTCCATGTCCTNCTGCCCTCTCCCTCTTTCCCAAAGCACCACACAAAGCAATAACTTATTGCAAGCCCGTGTTTCCAATTGTGCATACAAGGAAAAACATCCAAACAACGCAGCTGAAAAGAATCCCCCTCAGAGATGAGGTTCTGTTTTATTGTTTCTCTTACCAGGTGTGCAGTGCTCAATATTTAGAGTGATTGCTCTCCATGTACGGCTTTAGCAAGCTGGGCTTTGCCCCTTCTGGTCCACATTCCTCAGGAATTTAGCTCAAAAATGAACATAGATTTTATGTATTTGTGTTTCAAGTGGGGGGACCAAGTGAAAAACCACTCACTCGTCGGCCTTTTTGAACCATCCCCACATTTGCTTTTAAACTCCAGTGCTTTGGGGCGTTATCTTTGAATCCAAACCTCTCCCAGCGGAGTGTCACCCTGGGCTTGGTTGGGAACATCTCTGATCTTGTGCCCTCCCAAAATCCTTCTGGGGGGAGGTTCTGCCACTTGCTGTGGCACCAGCTTTGAGGGGGCTGAAACAGAAGTCCAAATTCTTCAGTTCAAGGCTCTTTTGTAAGGGAAAAAAAAAATCCATTTGTGAAATTTTGGTAGGTCAGACCAACTGAAAGGTGAATTCAACACTGGAATTACCGAAAATGTACGTCAAAAAAAATGTAAGGCCAAAATGTTCTGTGTGTCCAAGCACATCCCTGCTCTGCAAGCTCAGTGAGACATTTGTACACGGCCAAAATTTAGGGGCACTGCTGAGACAAAGGAGTTTATTTGTAATCAGAATTCCCTCCATGAGGATGGTGATTTATGGACATTTCTAAAAGCAGAAGGACTCGGTGCCATTATTTAAAAGGCTGGGCTGCTCGGAGTTATTTATAAATACCAATACAACAGAAACAGTTTCTAACTTGAGGCAGAAAGACCCAATTCATCATGGAATTCAGCGGGAAAGGACGGCTCGGTGGGAAGCGGCAGCAGAGGGAGAGAATCCTGATGCAGAATCAAATCTACACAGAGCACGTGGCTCTTCCCTCCTCAGAAATCAAACTGCAAAATGGAAAATAAGTAGAAATAAAGACCAAATCGTCCCAAACCCCCTTTTTTTTTTTTTTTCCTGGTCAAACCATGCAAAAAAAAACCCCTAAAACTCACAATGGAGCAACTTCCATTTTAGATCAGTTTCTCCTCCTCTCTCATGGTCTATTTATTTTTATTGGTTTGTTTCTCATTAAATCCTTCAATTACTCTGCAGTGTAAAATGGTGAAATTATTGGCATGTGCCACTTTCATCATGTATTTGAGTTTGCTTATTACACTTGCAGAAAATGCTTGAATGGTATTAGGCTCTGCTGTGGATTGAGACAGAGTTAATAAATATTATTTGGTGTTTTTTCCCTGAGAAGCACTGCTTTTCTTGATTGTTTTTTACAGTTGGATTGGGAATATTGATTTATTCACCACTGTTACAATAATTGTATACAAGGAACAAAAAATGCAGAGGTAACATTTCATCAGCTCAAACAGATTAATTAGTTGTAGTAGATTAGGCACAGTGTTACACAGAAAGATTTGCATTTAGAGGAAGAAAAAAGTTCTTTTTTTAATCTTAAAAAAGGCAAGAGAATTTAATAGAGATGTGATACACTGAGCTGCTTGGCTTATTATTCAATCAGTGCTTCCAAATGAGTATTAAAGGGCAACTTTAAATATTAACTCTTCTTTCTAAAATAAAAATAATGTGGAATTGTTGAATGCAGGGTGTAGGGTTAGCCCTGCTCACCACACTTTTGAAAGAAAAGTTAACTTGGTTTTGCACATTAAATTAAGAATTCTGTAGAAATTATAAGTCAAGGCACAACAGAAGTAGAGATGTTTAAAAATCAAAATTTCTTTTCTGGTATTCTGGCTGCGTGGATGCAAAAATGTTGTTTATATTTTTCTCTTTGTGCCCAGAATTAGGGTGAACTCCAGTGCAGAAGGCAAATATGACTGTCTTTTGTGTGAGGCTGGCTTGGCCGTGCCACTGAAAATTATTCATTAAAGGTTATGAGGCATTAACAAGAGTTTAAAAAGTGTCCTGGTTGTTCCCTATTTGACCCCTTTCTGCAGGGAATCGAAATTTCCCACTGCTCTGGACTACTGACACCACGAGGGTAATTAAGCAATTTCCCTCAAGGTTTCAAGTTTGAACATCTCTCAGTATTGAAATAGAGAAGAGAAACATTTTTTATCACTCTCCCATTCTATAGAAATCTACAGAGAGCGACACACCGGGCCTTGCCTGACATGCTGATTTTCCTTTTAAACCATCTGTTAAATCATCCTGGCTTGCAACATATTAGACATTATAAATGCCCCTAATTTTTCAAAGCAGTGCACAAGGATTCAGCTGCTTGGCTTTCAGAGGATGCTGTGCTATCCCACCCCAGCCATTGAGAGACATTAAACATCCAGAGCCGCTTCCACAGCTCGGAAAATGCCTCTTTTTTGTCAGCCTGGCAGTGCACAGCATCTTTCAATCTGGCTTAAAGGGCCACTGGAGGGATGCTCCAGTGGTGCAGGATCCTGGAGCAGCACAGAGCTGTCACAGCCCCCCCCGTCCCCTCCTGGTCCCTCCTCTCAGCTCCAGTGCCCACCCAGCCCCTGGGTGAGGTTGTCCCACTGTCCAGCAGTGATCCCAGCTGGGCAGCTGCTCCTGGGCCCAGCACAGGGAATTCCAAGTCTTTCGGGAGCACCCTGGGGTTTGTTCATCCCGGTGTGGCAGGAGAACCAAAATCTGTTCAATTGTGTTTGCAGCAGTGCTTGGGGGGGGTGGATGAGGCCCCTGGGATGGAGCTGGGCTGGGGGAGGGGTGTCCCCAGGGCTGGGTGTCTTTCCCATGGATTGTGCAGAAGTTATGGTGTGGAGTGGTGTGGGGAGGATGCTCAGGGCACCCTGTGTCCCCAAACACCGGGAACAGGAGCACAATCCCACTCCAGTCCATTTATCCTAATTCTCCTCCTGGCGCTTTGGGTCTTTTTGCCAATAAATTTATCTGCCACATGAATTACAATTTGCTGATTTACCACTGTCTGGGAAGAAGGGGAGAGCTGGCCCTGGATCCGTCCTCCCCCAAGCCTGGATGTGGTGGAAAGAAGGTGGGATCTGCCCATGGATTTGTCCTTCCCAGCCACCAGGTGCTGCTCCCTAATGCAGCACTGCTGCTTAATCTTGAGAAGTGGTACAGCCTTGGATCACAAATTAAAGGCCTTGTCAATACTGGGAGACATTAAAAAAAGAAAAAAAGGTTAAGGAAGGTTAGACTTGAGCCATAAAACCTCTGGCAGCGCTCCCCTCTGAACTGTTTTCTCTGTAGGGAAACATGGAACATCATTATGAAACCACACGTGCTGATTTCTTTGCAAAACACCCTCAAGGACCCCGACGAAGAATTGATAACATGATTCCAATGAAGTCCAGCTCAGAAAAAGATCAAATCCGTTGTTTGTGAGGCTGCTCGGGCTGCCCTGGGCACTGGTGAGGCACTGGGAGGCTTTGGCAGGCTCCGACATGAGAAGGGAAAATCTCCTTGATGACGCGCTGCAGCGAGGGATGCTGCGCTCTGAAAGAACAGGAATCAGGGAACAGGGCGAGTTGGAAAGTCTCCAGTCACTTCACAGAAGAGGGCAGGGCTGGATGGGATATTGGGAATTAGGAATTGTTCCCTGGCAGGGTGGGCAGGCCCTGGCACAGGGTGCCCAGAGCAGCTGTGGCTGCCCCTGGATCCCTGGCAGTGGCCAAGGCCAGGCTGGACACTGGGGCTGGGAGCAGCCTGGGACAGTGGGAGGTGTCCCTGCCCATGGCAGGGGTGGCACTGGGTGGCATTTAAAGTCCCTCCCAACCCAAACCATTCCAGGATTCAGTGAACACACGCTGGGTGTTCCCAGGGATGAATTTTATTATTTATCAAAGTGCCAGGTTTGAACTGACCTGATTCTGTCCCTAATTTGTAGCACAGACCCTGGGCATGAGCTCCTTGGTGCTTCTGAACAGAGGCAAGGACACGTTTTGGGAATTCTGCAACAAACCATCTTCTCCTCCTCTTCCTCCATGTGATGGATTTATAAACTTGCAACAAAATTTTGCTCCATCCTGCTGTATTTAACCTTCAGATGTGTCTTTCTGGCAGACAAGGAACAAAATATTCCAGCTGCTATGAAAGATAATCATTAAGGTGATCTAACTCCAAAGATCAATAATATCTCTCCAGGACTCTTCAAGGGTTTCTGTGATATCTTCTCTCTCATTAAAAATCATATTATAAGATGTTCAGGTAAAGGGGGATTTGATAATTTCTCCAACATTATGGAAAAAGTTTTATGAAACATTTGCTCATCTGAACAATACTTGGATGAAATAATTTAATAAAAATGAACAGGTTAATATGTATTTATTTTACTTAGGCAGTTTCTGAGAATATCACTAATTATATTATAATGATATTATAATACTAATTACAGTAACTAGGGAATGACTTTCCTTTTAAAGATACACATTACAGGAGACAGATCCACTCATTTAGGGAAAAAATATTCGCAGTTTAACATATATATTCAATTAAATTTGCATTTTGATTAATTTACTTGACCAAAACAGCAACAAACTGGAGTTGGGAAGGAGCATCCATTGTGGCCATTCCCTACCTGACCCACACTGGGCTCATCTGGAGACACAGCTGAGGTCAGGGTGGGGATGGGGATGGGGATGGGCACTTTTCCTGATATGCAGTCATTCTTTCCGGGAATCCCAGGATGATTTGGGCTGGAAGGGACCTTAAAACCCACCCAGTGCCACCCCTGCCATGGCAGGGACACCTCCCACTGTCCCAGGTGCTCCCAGCCCCAGTGTCCAGCCTGGCCTTGGGCACTGCCAGGGATCCAGGGGCAGCCACAGCTGCTCTGGGAATTCTTGCACTGCTGTATAAATTTTTTCCAGGTCTCTTGCCCTTTGCCTTCTCAACTCAGCTTGGCTGACCCAAGAGGAGTTTGATTTTTGATTAAAATAAATATAAATTAAAGATAGCAAGGAGGAAAGATAGAGGTGCTCAAAGAGAACAGGGAGAGCCAAATCCTGCAGCCAAGATTTGCCCTGCACTTAAAAAACCTCTGCCACAACAATTTCTACTCTTATTTTAGCCTGATAACTCTATTTGGCCACTGCTGAAAAACAGTTAAAATATAAATATTATGAAGAGAAAGGAGTCCATGGCTCTGAAATCCTCAGTGAGCAGATTTGCTGTAGAAATCAATGACATTTTTACCTAATCACTTTTCAAACAAAGCTACGTTTTTGATTAAATCCTGTGCACGGCCACACAGCTCTCACTGCTTTTCAAGCTAATCAAGTGTTACACTTCAGACAGAGGAAAATATTGTATTTCATTTCTGCACCTCCTTTGTCCATGACAAGGCTATAAAATTTCTGCTTTTTCAGCCTTACAACTCTTGCAGCTTTCGGGTCTTTTTGCACCTGTGAAGGTGTTTACTCAGCTATGAACACAATTATGACATGCAATAACAGTTGCCTTTCAAACAAGCATCTGGAAAACCAGGGGTAGTGTGGATTCAGACAGTGGCAGAATTTGGGAAGACTGTTAATGATAAGAACTCTCATTTCTTTCCCTGAGCAAGAAATCACACACAGAAAAAAAAAAAAAAAAAAAAAAAAAAAAAAAAAAAAAAAAAAAAAAAAGAAAAGAAGACAAGCTGTTTAGCACTGAGGATTTTAAAGAAATTTAAATGTAAACCCAAAACTTACATGAAAATACTCTTTATTCTAATTTATCAACACTGTTTCCTCCCAGTAAATCACACAGTGACTGATATTCCTATAAAAACTTTATTTATAACAGAACTGTGCCTGTGCCAGATTAATGTGTTCATACTCTTGTTCCATCAAAGCCAAAATTCATCAAGGAGCACGGTTTGCATCGAGATCCTGAAATATTCAGGGAATCCATCAGATGGAATTTGGGTAGTTTTAGCTTATCTCAGGTGCTTTAGTGCCCACAATGCTTGGGAGCACATTCCTGGCCATCCTGGGTCTTTCACCCCACAGAAACCTTTTCCTGGAGAGAAGCAGGGACAGGATGAATTGTCCCACGACAGGAGCAACAGGAACAGGGTCTGGTGACTCCTCCAGGAACCTCCTGGGAGCTCCCATGGGAAAAGCTGACCCTCCAGATCTCCTCCCTGCATCAAATGGGGCGTCAACCTCTGCCCAAGGTGTCACTCTGCACCTCTCCCATTTTTTCTGGGTGGAAAAAAGGAAAAAAACACTAATATTGCTGCCATGAGACAGCTGTCTCTCTAATAACACAGTAAGTATCCATAATATTTCTGCAGATTTGTTGTTGTAGCTGTTGTTTCACATTTGGAGATCGGATAAAAGGAGGAAAAGGAGAGGTGGGAACAAAACCTGCAAATTGGGATGTGGATGCTTCAAAAAAGAGCCACAGACGCCCTTCAAAGCCATTCCTGCTCCTGGTGTTGTACAGACAGGGATTTAGGGAAATATCTTGTCTGTCTATGTCAAGAGCAGCAGGAATTTGTCTCCAATTTCTATCCCTGCTGTGGAGCTGATGGGACACAGTTGCTGCTCCCAAGGACAGGTAAAAACCACAAACATCAGGAGCTGAGTGGATTTTCCCTGTCCTGAACATCCAGGGCTGGGCTGGACCCTGAGGCAGCAACACAGGGAGAGACACCCCTGGGCATGCCAGGGAGAGCTGAATTCCCTCCAAGTACTCAGAAAAAAAGGGGGAAAATGTGAAATTTCCAAGGGATTAAAAAGAGAAGAGGAAGAGACATTGGCTCGCAAAGCAACCGTGGAGACGATTTAAAAATCCAGGCAGGAGTTTTGCCCAGCTGTGTGGGATAAAACTGTAAGTTCAGCAGAACAGAGCAAAGCTGATCTGGAATAGTTTTAAATGTCTTTTCCCTCATAACTAGATTATTCAGTACAATGTCATTTGCTGCCACTGACATTTTCTTTAAAGTCATAAAGGCCTACATAGTAATAAAAGGGCTCAGAATAAAATTAGGAATATCATGTATAAATTATCTTTAACCTTAGCTTCATTTGGACTGTGACTTTTTAGACCTGATCAATTTTCATGAAACTATCCACATAAAACTGTGAAAAAATATTTGATCCTTGGCTCTCATAAAGCTCCTGTAACAAGCCTGGTACTTTCTTGGTACTTAATAGTGATGTTGGTGTCTGTCTCTGTGGGCAATTCTATAAAACCAGGGATAATGTCTGAGGTTTAATGCAATTTCTCAGAGCATTGTTATGGAAAACATCTACTCAGCTACACGTATTTTATGTTATTTGTACATAGCAAATGTTTACCCCATTGCTGCTTAGTTTCAAAAAAGGAACATACAACTTTTGGTGGGTTTTTATCCCTTCCCCCTTTACAAAGAGCAAGTTGTTGTGAGATTTTTAAGGTCAATTTTTCAGCACAGCCCCTCTAATAATGTTGAAATTGTGGAATTATCCTTGTGTGCTCTCTAAATGGGAAGGATATTGAATCATGCAGTGTCTGATATTTTACCCAAAAAGTTTCCTACTCATATTGAACACCTTTTAAACCATTCAATAAATGACATTGTGCACTCCAGAGGTACCTGAAGAAGAGGTAGAGGCAGCTTTGGACAATGTTTGTCCTCTCCCTGATGGTGAATTAGTTGCCAAAATATCCTGGCAGCCAAAACCAGTGGCAGTGGCTGAGAAGGTGAATCATGACCCAAGGAAACAATAAAATCCACATTTCAGTTCTAGCATGCATTTAAATTAGAAGCAAAGTGCAAAGTGCCCAGTGGCTGCTGCCTGCCCTGTGTCTGCCAGGTGGGAAGTTCCAGGGGGAAGAAAGGCAAGCCCTGATGTCTTTGACCTCCAGCCAGCTATCAAGGAATTCAAGGGATATAAAAGGGTGGCAACGGCTGGAGGAGGTGCTGGCCATGCTTGGCTGCTCATCCATGCCCAGGTGAGCACTTGCTGTGGGGGAGGATCTGGGTGCCTGCAGGCACAGGGGGAATAGCAGGACTCCCTTGCCTGGCTGGGATGAAAAGCTGTTGGGTTGGCATCCATCCCAAAATTACTAAAACTCCATGGACCTTCCATCCAGGATGGGCACAGGTCTGAATAAACACAGGTTTACTCCTGAGGAAATTAAAGTGGCTTTCAACTTTGTGTCTGAGAGTGTGGGTGGGTAAAAATTCTCTTTCCAAGGAAACCCCTGCACTGGTGTCCTCTTCATCCCGGAGCTTTCTGCTCTCTGGTTGTCACTTTAACACTGCTGGCTGTGTTTTGTTCTGCTCTGAAATTAGAATTAATCAAGAGCTGGATTGTGAGGTGTCCAGGTTAACCTTTCCTCACATGTGTCATATTTTATGTACTAATAGAAATTCCTGTGAGTGGTGTATTTGGAGAGCCTGACAGCAGGATAAAAGCCAACTGCTCAGCACTGCTGTTTGTTTCCTGGAAAAGGGATTTCTGAGACAGAGGGGGAATGGCATAGAGAGGAAATTAATTCCATCTATTTCAAGGTAGGAAGTGGCAGTCCCAGGTGGTTTTTAAATCTCTTGGAGGTCATACGTCACCACATATTCCTGTTCAGGGCAAGGCACAGTGGTGGGGCTGATTTTGGCTGAAGCCACTGCCCTCTCTGACACCACCTCCTGTGTGGTCATGGGCAAAGCCTTTGATCCTGCCTGGACTCCACCTGGGAGGTGGGAGCAGCACAGCTGGGCACAGCTGGGCTTAATGGTGGCAAAATGCTCTGGTATTGTCACAGAATTCCTCAATGATTTGGGCTGGAAGGGACCTTAAATCCCACCCAGTGCCACCCCTGGCATGGCAGGGACACCTCCCACTGTCCCAGGCTGCTCCCAGCCCCAGTGTCCAGCCTGGCCTTGGGCACGGCCAGGGATCCAGGGGCAGCCACAGCTGCTCTGGGCACCCTGTGCCAGGGCTGCCCACCCTGCCAGGGAACAATTCCTAATTCCCAATAGCCCATCTAAACCTACCCAATTTCACTCTGAAGCTATTTCCCCTTGTCCTGTCACCCCATCCCTTTTAAATTGTCTCTCTCCGTCTTTCCTGTTTACTCCTTCAGGCACTGCAAGGCCACACTGAGCTCACCCCAAAGCCTTCCCTTCTCCAGGTGAACAATCCCAGCTCTCCCAGCCTTTCCTCCCAGCAGAGCTGCTCCACTCTCTGCCCATCCTGGTGCCTGCTCTGGACTTTCTCTACCAGCTCCACATCCTTCCTGGGTGAAGGCAGCCTCCTCTCTGTGTATGAAATCCTCTGCTCCTCACCAGCCCTCAGACAGCTCAACATTTCTGTAATGGACAGAAAACAAGTTTTTCTGCCCACTGCTAATTAGCAAAGAGTAAAGCAGCTCCACAACAACTGCTCTGCCTTGCTGTGGGCTGGAGCCAGTTCATCCCACCCTCTTGGATGAACGAGGTTTCCCTGCTAGGCTGAAGCCCCCTAAATCACTGCTGTATTTCATGGCAGCCCTTGAGCACGAGATGGAGTGGGTGAACATATGTTTACATTGCTGATAGCTTTGAACTATAAGTTCTGCTGCATATTAATGGCATATTTATGCATGGTAATTTAGTGTGCACGAGTCATTTATCTAATAAAATGTTAATTACTAGTTACTAGGTGTATTTATTTACAAATTGCCCTGGAACTTACAATGGAAATTTCATCCTCTGGTCTTTTTACAAGGAGAGCTTCTCCACCTCTTCTTAATGCAATCTTTTCCATGAAAAGTAGAATTTCTTGATGCAGGACGTGCTCTGTTGTACACTGAGCCATGATCCAGCAGCTCTGCATCCCAAAACACAATGTGAGTAACTCTAAAGGATCAAAATCTTCCCCCAGGATCTGATCATTCAAAACAGGTTTAGGAATCTTATCTGAAACAAAAGAGGGAGCCTGAAATGGAGAGTTTACAGTCTCAAATTGATTTTTTTTTCATTCTGTGATAATGGGAATTAGACACCCATCTTCCTAGAGGGCTTTAGGGGATCTATTGTGGGTTTATGGCATGGGGGGGTCAGAATTAATAGCTGAGACCCCAAGGCCTGCATGCCCTGTGTTTGATGGGAATCCTGCTGGGGCAGGGCATTTCTGGGACAGAGGTGTGGAGAGGCAGGGTGTGTGAAAGGGGGGATGTGAGAGAGCTGTGTATTGTCGTGGTTTGTTTATTAACAAAGGACTCTTGACAATAATATTAGAAGGTTAAATATGATTTATTAATATGACTTTATAATTCAAAGGATTTTGGGCTATTATCTGTTTAGTACGGAGTATTTGAAGCTCTTGTCTCAAGTTTCGTCTAAAGAATGTCAGAACAGCTTACACAATCAGAGATAACAACTTTTCACCTCATAACTTTAAAAAAAACCTCTTATCGCCTATTAATAGGAGATAAGTAGAAAAATCTAAATATTCTTAAAACACAACTCTAAAATTTTGTTTACAAAAACTTATACAAAATAAAAAAAAAACCAATAAAAAAAGATACTTTCCCATAAGAAAAAATTTCTGCAAACTTACATACAAAAAAACCTATAATATGTTCTTACAACAGCTGTGGACCTGCAGCTCTCTATCCCCCAGTCCAGTTCCCCACCCTGTGATGCTGCTCTGGCTCTGAGGTGCGGTGCAGCCCAGGATTTAGATTCACATTTCCCACTTTCCTTGGACCTCTCAAATTTATGGCCCACTTTTCCCACGGATACTCTATTGTCCTGCCAAGTGGAGGACCACAGGGGTCCTTGCTCCAAAGTAGCAACCTTTCTTAGTTTTCCCAGCTGAAAATGAGCCCCTGTCCAAAGGAAATCCTCTGATTTGGGGGGGGAATACATCAAGAAGAATCATGAGCATCTCTAAATATTGCAATGCAGATGCATATTTTTAAGAAAATCCAGCATCAGAGTAGCAGAATTATGGCAGCAGGGTGAAATCTTTCATGTTTTATAGTATTGGTCCAGCAGCATTATAACCTCACCCTCTCCAGAAGGCTTTAAATCCTCATATTTATAATATGTTGATGCAATTTTCGTTTTCTGTCAGACAGCAGATCCTAACAGTCATGGTTAAGCTCTTCTTTGCTTTTTTCACTCATATTTGCAGAGATTGAACTTGCAAACTGGTCAGCACTTAAACAATCTTGCTGGCTGGTAACAAGAGGTTTCAGCCCAGTGAAAAAGTGCCTTGGCACATTTTATTATTTCCCTTCTCATCCTGGCTTGGTGTTTCTCAGAGTAGAGCCACGAGTTGATGGAGCTGTTTCTAGCAACGTAATATTTGGTCATTTATGATTTATTTTTAATTTTTTAATTCTCTTTTCTAATATTTTTTTTTCTGTGCTGCTGGTGTCTTTAACAAATCAGGGCCAGGTTAGACAGGGCTTTAACAAATCAGGGCCAGGTTAGACAGGGCTTGGAGCAACCTGGTCTAGTGGGAGGTGACTCTGCTCATGGCAGGGATGGGAACTGGATGAGCTTTAAGGTCCCTTCCAACACAAACCACTCCATGATTCTGTGCCTGTTAATGTGCACCCAGGGCCTTGGGAAGACACTGTGGGAAAGAGCTTCTCCGTGGGAGTTTGGATGGAGTTTGGTGTGGCAGCAAGAGCTGCCCCAGTTTGGGTAAGCGGCATCATCCTGGGTGGGATGTTGGCACAGCTCTGGCATGCCCTGAGCAATCAGAGTTTTTGCACAGTGGGGAGGGTGCCTGGCACCTTTTGGGATGTGCAGGGAGCCGTTGTGCACTTTCCAAACACTTCTGAGCAGCAAAGAGAACCGAGCAGAAAAAGGTTTTCTGGAGGCGGTGAAAATTATGCATGAACACATCGGCCTGGCCAGCAAAGTTTGTGATGTTCAAAAGGGCCCAGCCTGAATTGTTGAATTTCACAAGTTGTCTCTGTTCAGAGTAAATATTTTATGTATGCACATCCATATATGACATCTGAAATTTTGGGGAAGGGAAAGATTTGCGCCTGAACAAAAATAGTTGTTTCTGTTTGGTCTTGTTCCTTGGATATTAAGGGAAGAACTGAGCTCTAAGAAAAGGCCCAGTTTGCATGAAAAATCTCCCAGAACATCCCATATTCTGGCTGGCTGCTGCCTGCCTGTTGTAGACCAGCATCACTGTGATCTTGGTATCCTAAAAAAAAGGGAAAAAAAAAAAAAAGATGCAGAAGCCTGAGCCTCCACATTTTCCTTCAGCACAGACAGGGTTTCAGAAATTAGAGTGTCCTCCCTGGGCTTCAGATGGAGTAGAGGGTAAAAGATTTCAAAGGCAGTTTTAATGAAAGAGAAATGCTGAAAAGAAGAACACAGGGAGCAGTGACACTATAGTTCTGCTAAATTTTACATTTAAACTAAGAGGCTAATCAGAATTTATTCTGTCAAAGAAATGACCTATATGTAAAGAAGACAAAATATGACTTGATGATTAAAGACTCAAAGAAATATCCTCTATAGTTATGTCAGTGCTGCGTGCTACTGTATACGTAATCTAAAGCAGTGTTTGAAATTTCTCCTAATTATATTTGGAACCCGGACCACGAGGTCCTTGGGGAAATGCTGAGTGTGTTGCAGGGAGGTGGCAGCTTCCCTGCACTGCCACTTGTGATGGCACATCTGAGTTAAAGCTTTTTTAAACACTTTCAGCCCTGGGAAGTGCTGAGGGCTGGGTGAGGGAGGGTTTCTTGCAGGTGACTGGGAAAGATGCCCAGCAATATCCTGGTGGAGGACCAGGAGGCTGCTGGCAGTGGGAGCTTCCTTTCTATTGCTCAAAAAAAGTCATTTCTCTAAAGAGTCCAGGGCGGATTTCTTTATCTTTCTATTTATAGTGGTGCTGCTTGGCAGATAATTTTGTTGTGGTGGCCTCGGGGCAGTAGAAAAGTGCAATTCTTGGTTTGATCTCCATGGATTGTGGTGTTCAAGTGGAGGGGTCTTGGCACTCAACAGCCCCCTCCCAGAGCAGGGGGCTCCATTTAGGGTATTTGTAGCTCAATAAAGAGACATGATGTTCAAGTACTTAAAATCTTTCCAGAAGTTAGAGGATATCCTGATCAGGCAGAGATGAAACAGGGAAAATTCCCTCTTTGATGTCCAGAGCAGCTCCCTCTTCTGTGGTGCCACATAAATTTGCCATTAAATCCCAGGTGCCAAAAAGAAGCAACTCAGTTGTGTTTATGGTGGACAAATCTGAATCAAATGAGAAAGTGAAATTAAAGCTGAACCCAAACTTGGTGCTGGTGTGAAAAGTCAAATTCTATTCTACTTGAAAGGAAACAAACTTGTTACATTAAATAATTAAAATCACTCAGAGGTGTTGCACCATCACAGATTTCTCCAAATAGAGAGTGCAATATCAAATAATTCTTTTCCTTCAAGCAATTAAAGCAGAAATGTAGATAATTTTGCTTTTTCCCTAATTAAAACAATTAAGAAGAGAATCATTTTGGTCCATTGATGTTCCTGCAGGACGATCTAATAACTTCTGTATTTAATTTTTTATTCTCTTTGTGCAGAAGATGAGGATAAAAATAAATGTACTAGGAGTATAGGACCATTCTGAAAATAAAAAAACCCCAAGCCCCACCAAAACTTTGCAAATAACGAAAAATGCTTTTTTAAACCTCGATGAGGTACAACAGCACATCCATGAGCAAACTCCACTTCAGTCCAAAGAGAAAAGGCCATAAGAAATAAGAGTCCATAAGAAAAAAAAAATTATTAAAACCTGATTATTTTACCTATGGAGGTGTAGAACCCAGGTCCCTCTGCCTCTTGCTTTGGAGATGCCCAAAATTCTCTCAAGCTCTTAATCCTTGAATTGAGATTAAATATTGAAGTGGTCTCCTGCGCTGAGTCCTGGAGATCTACCCAGGAAAAACAAGCTTCCCTGGAGAAGATTAACAGAATTTTGTCCTGCTCTGCAGGTGCTGAATTTACTCTGAGTCCATTTCTCTTCGTTTGTTTGGTTTTTTTCCATTTATTTATTTATTTTCCTTTTGTCTTGAATGGCCACTTGCTCTTCTCCAAAACACAAACCCAGAATGTTCTCCCTGTTCCTGTTTTATATTTCACAGTTGAGATATGTAAATAGCAGGTGTTCCAAGGAGAATATAATTGTTTTACTCTATGCCAGTGGATTTCCTGTTTATTGGTATCAAATTTTCACCAGGTCCATTCCTGCCTTTTGAAATCCGAAATCAACACTTAAGGCTCGTTACTCAAATGAAATAATTATTTTAATTTTTTCCCATACATAATACATTAAATGTTGCATACATTTGCATATCAAGGAGAATCTTGCTTACAAAAAAAAAGATACCCATCCCCTTGTTATCATAAGATTGTTGTTGCTACAAAACCATGGGAGGTGAGTATGCAGAAGTTATGGTTGCCGAGCAACTATAACAGCACAATTTACTGCCTAAGTATTGCAGATTTAAAAANCTTCTGCCCCATTTGCTAACCCTGTTATGCTAGTGCTTGTGATTTGGGAGGAGAGATGGGTCATATGCTGTGAAAATTAAAAAAAAAAAAAAACAAAAAAAAAAAGCACTGGCAACATCAACAATCACCATGTTATTGCTCTTCCCCAGTAAGAGAATTATATCCTGTAATGAAAATTATTCAGTATAAGGTCTGTGATATTGTATTAATTTTCTAAAATGTATTTGACTTGAATTTACTCGCAGTTTCTCAGTACTCCCTAGGATCATTATAAGATCATCACTGGAAGCCAACTATTTGAGCATCATAAAAAGATTTTGCAAAGAGGATGGAAAGCATTAAGGATTGCAAGTTATCTCCCATTTATATTGTTCCCAGATTTTAAAAGAAGGAAATCCAGCCTAGGCTGCAGGAGGCAACGTGCCAGCAGAGGAAAATGGAACCCTGCTCTTCTTTTTGGGCACTGTGGGGCTCTTGGGAATTTGGATTTTGCTTCTCTTTTCAACTGGAGACGGTATTTTGGGCACAGGACTCAGTTCTCCTGCTGCATGGAGATGAAATCCAGGTCAAGGATGGGTGTCTGCCCTGGAATTGAGATGCACATGTCCAGCTGGACCGAGCTGGGACCACTCATGTGGGTTTTGATAAGATTAATCGTTTTAAAATTGAATGAGATGAAATCAAATTATGTATTTAATCTGTACGGCGGGGGAAAAGCAAACTTAAAAAAATTAAGGCTTCAGCCTCATGTATATGGAGTACTTCCATGGGAATTGTTTGAGGAGGTTTGATTGAATCTATAAACCTTGAGCAAAATCCTGGTTTTCCTGGGAGGCAGAGCATGGTTTGTGGGTAACAGCCTGGCAGTGGTCCCATGGTGGGGCTGGAGTGTTGGGAATGGGGCCTGGGAGAGCAGTGGATGCTTTGGGGGCATCCCAAGGGATTTGGGAGCTGCAAAGCCTTGCTCCAATTGCATCTGGAGCAAGCTGGAGGGAGAGCACGAGGTATATATACAATCTATTGCACTGTGTATTCCTCTGAGCTAAGCCAATGTATATTTGAGGTTATTTAAAGTGTTGTCCGTGGTTATTTGAATGATTGGAGCCTAAAATAGTTATTAGAAAGCTTTGTGCTTTTCTCCCTGACTGTCCCAATTTCATGCACTTTGCATACATCTATAAACACTCACCAACGTTTCAGCTCGTTCTTAATAGGGGTGGTAATTAATGTTGGCTAAATATTGGTCTGATGGAGCTCTTCAGACATTAATCTTCCTCCCTCTTGTGCCAGCATTGTTCAGGAATCAGCCATCAGGCACAATTTGCTGTGATGGAATCATGGAATGTCCTGAGCTGGGAGGGACCCACAGGGATCCCCCAGCCCAGCCCCTGTCCCTGCACAGACCCCCCAAAATCCCACCCTGGGCATCCCTGGAGCAGTGTCCAAACTCCTGGAGCTCTGGCAGCCTCGGGGCCGTGCCCATTCCCTGGGGAGCCTGGGCAGTGCCCAGCACCCTCTGGGGGAAGAACCTTTCCCTAAATCCAACCAAAACCTGCCCTGGCCCAGCTCCAGCCATTCCCTTGTGATTGTTATTGGCATCGTGCTGCTCTCACCCTGCTAATTTATATTATCCATATCCTCCCACATGCAGTGGGAGAGGAGAATTTTGTATCCAGTGAGCCTGGTGCCACATTTTTGCAGCAAACTGGGACATTTGGCACGTTTCACCTGCTGGTGGGAAAAGCTGGACGGATGCCTCCATGTTTTCTTAACTCATAAAAAATGATTGTATCTAGAGGGATCTGCCTCGATTTTGCATGCATCTCAGACCCTGCAACCTCAAAGTTTGGCCAGGTCTTGTTTCAGCTCAAGTGTAGCTCATAGTTCTGCAGTTTGCCAAGTCTGTCTAGGAAATGAAAACAGAAGAAGCTTTAAAACATATGGAACTGGAGCAGGGTGGATTTTACCTTGGATTTCTGCATTGACTGTTACACCTTGGGCAGAGGGATGAACTGGAGATCCTGTGCAGTGCCTCGGTGTTTGTGTGAGCCCAGAAGAGCTGCACCAAGGCTGCCAGAGCTCCAGGGTTGGTTTTTGGCACAGGGTGGGATTTTTGGGGTGTCCTGTGCAGGCACAGGAGTTGAACTCAATCCTTGTGGGTCCCTTCCAGCTCAGGACATTCTGTGGTTCTCTTCTTGCCCTTGGCTGAGGAAGAGAATTATTTTCTGCCCTCCTTCTTTTCCCCCCTCACTTTGGAGTGCTGTTGGTCAGGGCTGCTTTCAGAGGACCTTTGAAAGGAGAGATGGATCTCCTGGTTCTTGCCTGGGAATCCAGTGCAGCTCCAAAAGGTGATGCCCAAGCTGAGGAGGCTCCAGTCCCTGCCCTTGTGTGTCCCTCCTGGCTGGAATGCTTCCCAAGAGACAGCCAGCTCTTATTCCTACGAATACATCACTTCCTAGACAGGCCGTGGGATACTTCAGAAAATCTAGGCAATAAAAATCCCAAAAAGCCCAAATAAGACTATTAACCATTATAAAAGAAATTAAACAAGGCAGCATCAGCATTAAGAGAGTGTCAAGGAAAGGACCTGAGATGATTTCACTTTTCCTAAGTGGGATGTGATCCTAAAATATCTGGATCGTGTTGATCACATCATGGCAAATCCAAATCCCAGCTGTCTGCATGGCTCTGGTCAGGTTTGTAAATATTTTCCAGGAAGTGTCTTTAAATCCCATTTCGTTTTAGACTATTAGATATCCAGTTATATATGTGGAGAGCTTTTTTTTTCATTTTTCTTTTTTTTTATTGCTGAACTATTTGGCTTTTCTGTTAGGGCCAATATAAGGGTTAATTAGGAAATTTTTATTTGGGTTGCAAATCCCCAGTGCCTAATCCTAATTATTCAGAATTAACACCTACTATAAAAAGTCTATTTCATAACTTTTTTTTTCCTGGCACGATTGCAAACACAGTTTTGCAAGAAAAATATGTTTCTAATAATATACTATCATTTCCATGTTTTAGTGTAATAATTAAGGTAGTCCTAATTCACGTCTAAAATCTAATTTTCATAAATGAAGCATCATCTAAATATTTAATTGCAATGAGCAGAGATTTTGGAGCAGGGGTTTTAGGAGCTGGTAGATGTCCCTGATGTTGGCAGGTGGGTTTGGAGGTGAAGCAGTGAATGTTGGTGGGGATCACAGTGGGTGAAGCTCTTCATGGGTGAGGGTGACACAGGTGTCTCTGAAGCCCTTCCTCATCCATTTGCTTCACAGTTAGGGATGGCTGAGGTTCTTTTTTCTGCCAGAAAAATCAGCTCAGGATCAGGCTCTGGTGAACCACAGTTTAACCACTTGCACACGGTCTGTGGTTTCTACAACAGCTCTCAGTTAATGGGATGCAGTTTTCCCTCCTTGTAGGTTTCTGATTTGTGGGTACGTTTGTATTCACCTCCAGAGATCCTCACATTCTTAAATATCATCTCATTCCACCCCTGCCGTGGCAGGGACACCTTCCACTGTCCCAGGCTGCTCCCAGCCCCAGTGTCCAGCCTGGCCTTGGGCACTGCCAGGGATCCAGGGGCAGCCACAGCTGCTCTGGGAATTCCATCCCAGCTCCTCCCCACCCTCCCAGGGAACAATTCCTAATTCCCAATATCCCAACTAAATTCCCCCTCTTTCGTTTTGTACCCATTGCTCCTTGTCCTTTCACAGTGTTCTGGACGCAGCCCAGGACTCAGCTGGTTTCTGGGCTGGGAGCACTCACTGCTGGCTCATGAGGAATTTTTCACCACCCCAATTCTCCAGCCTGTCCAGGTCCCTCTGGATGCACCCTTGTGACTGCCCCACACAGCTCGGTGGCATCACCAGATTTGCCACAGGTCCTTTGATCCCACTGTCCACGTCCCAGACAGAGGGGCTGAACACCATCAGCCCCAGTCCTGACCCCAAATTCCTCTGTCCCAAAGTTCTTGGCCAGCCCCCAGTCAGAACCAGCTCCCCCAGCACGGATGCTCAGCCTGCAGCACCCACCCCAGCCAGGAGGGCTGCAGGGGTGAGGCAAAGGACCCCTGATCTCCCAGCTCCCACCACCCCCAAAACCCCTCTGGCTTCTGCATCTCTGTGGTTTGAACAACACCAGAAAACAACACCAGAAAACAACAGAAAACATCTGTGGGAAAACAAACAGGACACAAGAGAAGGAGTAATGCTAAAGACAGGTTGCCAATGTTGTGTGGAAAGGCCACCTCACACCTCAGGAGAAAGGCTTCTGGAGGTGGGACATGCTCAGGGCTGGCTGGGAAGGGAGGATCCTCGTGCCCCCTGCCAAATCCAGCTGAGGGCCAAACCCTCTCTCAGTTCCAGATGCCTGCAGACTGAGGCAGGGACGTGGAATCCAAGGTTTTGCCTCAAAATATCCACATGGTGCACTGAGAAATGCCAGACATGCAAACTGCTGTGGCTCCCTGTGGGGTGAGGACACAGCTCCAAGCCACACTGGAGGAGAGCAGAAACACCACTCGTAGTCCTCAGTCCTGCTGAGATGTTTGGCAGCTTCTGATGTGGGATGTTGAACTCTGATTTGGGGGAATTGTTCTGAATTTGGAAGCAGTGAGAGGTTAATAAAAATTCCTCGAGGTTGGATCTATACCTAATATGCTCTAAGACATCCTGAAGATTTGGCTACCTTGGTACTTTTTCTTCCCTTCACAGTTTTAAAAGGGAAATTTTTAAAAAAACTTATTTATTGGTGATCCATGAAATTGTGTTTTCATTAAGACTATTAAAAAAAAAACAACAAATAAAAATATATAAATTTTTACATTAATGCTAAACACAGCTCAGGTCCTCTCTGGTCTGAGTTTGAGGTGGAGGCGGAGGAAGAGAGTGGATTTATTTTGCCCTTAACTTGCATTAATAAACATTTATTTTTAAAAAATTCTCATTTTCCTTGACTGTGAAGTGAATTTAAATGAGCATATTAAATAAACAGATTATCCAGGAAGGATTTAGATCAGTTTCCAACACCTACAATAGATTTTTCCTTCTGTCTGTCCTTTGATGCCCCATCCCTTTCCAATGGGATGGGCTGGGGATGAGCCTTGAGGGGCTGGAAATTCAGGGATGACTTTCTCCTTCCTCTACCACCAACGACAAACTCCTCAGACTTTGAAAAATCAGAGGAGAGCCCCTCATGGTGCCTCAGCAGGAGCCCCTTGGCCACCCAGACCTCCGTGCTGGGGGTGATTCCTAAAACTGGTGGTTTTTTTGGGATGAGCTCCAGCAGCTGCATGAAATCTGACTTGAAATTTGGCAGGGAGAAAGCCTTCAGGGCAGAGAAGGGCCTTTTCTGGTCCCACAAAATGTCTCTCAGCCCTAACTGAGTTATAAACTGCTTTTTAAGAAGCTCCTTTGGCTTTTTTTTTTCCCCTCTCCTGGCTCCCAAGTCACAGGTGGGTTTTATGAAATTCTGAAGAATCTCGACCCTGACCCTGGGGCCCAACGTCACCTTAATCCCTGCATCTTTTCCCAACATTCCCTAACACCCCCCAGGTGCTCCACAGAGAGAATATTTCTGTATTTTCCCAGGAAAAGAAGGTGAGCAAGCGTGGAAGACAGAGAAAGAAACAAAGGGAGCTGGACACAAGAAATCAGTATTATTTTAAACAGCTCTGCATAAGATGCTTTGCTTTCTAAGTATTCCCTCAGAAATGAAACAAACCAGGAAATTACATAAAAATATGTTAAAAGGAAGTTATTTGGTTTGGATAGGCAGGATCTGGATGTTCAGGAATGCCAGATTTACAGTTACATATGTCTGCAACCCCATTTCTGCTCCCAGGAGCACGTGCATTACGATCCAATCTTTAACTACATAACCACGTAATATTTTCCCATTCCCTCTCTTTTAATATTAGGAGTTGGATACAAAAGTGGGAAGAACCAGGATTGCACAGGCAATGGTAAAAATGCCGTTTCTTAACTTTCAAGTACTTGGCTTTGCAACTCAAATAACTTTCTTCAAATGTAATTTTTTCATATGTAATTATATATATCCAGTGCTGAACGCTGGAAAGCAGTGGGGATTACTGGGAAGCTTTTGGAAACTCCTTAATTTCCTTCTAGCAATGAACAGGAGAGAGCACCTTCCTTACTGTAGATTTCCCAATGAATTCCTCATTTAAAAAAAAAAAATACATACAGTTTGAACAAGCAACTAAAGAAACTGGGTCAGGAAGTATTGTAAATAATTATTCTTATTTTTTTATCATTAAATACACAGGCAGAGTAGGATGTTGTTGGTGCCAGGAGTGAGTTTAATGCTGGAGAAATCAGGTTTTAATGAACATATGCTGACATGGCCTCACAATCTTGCTTCATCTCCCCTATTAACTTCCTCTGCACCCAGGAAACCTTTGGCTCACTGCCTAAGTAATAGAAGAATAATTAGAGTAGTAATTGAAGAATGCCAAGTCAAACTTCCAAGGAATTTATCTTTAACAACCACTCTGAGGTGTGTTTCCTACACTGCCTGGCGTGGTGGTTCTTGAGGAATCATTTTGCATGATTCCAAGAGAAATTAGTGGGTCTGGTAGCCATCAGAATAAACTGGTTATGCCTTGTAAAACAGAAATAAATGTCTTTGGAAAAAGTGGAAATTATTCTTTAATACTCCCACCCTATTGTTGGCCAGCCCTACTGTTCCTCTTGAATGGGACTGGATATATAATCTGTCAACTACCTTTATCCCACAGGATTAAAAAGCTGAAATAATAGATTTAACCTAGCATTTACACACTTTTGACAATTAAATCCTGGATGTTTAAGACCTACAATTCTTCATTTTAATTGATGTGGGTCTTACAGCTAGAGAAATATTTTGCACTTATAACTGAAATATTCTATTAAAAATAAAAACCATAACTTAGCAGTGGCAATTGCTCTGCGACTTTGATCCAACTTTTGCTGGAGAACAACACGATTTGTCTGGTGACTATTCTCCTTCCTCAGTGGGAATTTGCACACCAGTTTAGTGATCAATCTGTGATGCATGAGCCACCAGTGCCCAGCCTGGGAGCTCATCCAGCTCTTGGTAAGGCTGGTGGAGGCACCTCTCCATGGAGCTGGGGATTTCCAGGTGATTTAGGAGAGGAGTTGCCCCATTCCTTCTTGCTTTCCCTACATCCATGGACAGCTTTCTGGACATTTATGTCATGTACATGCTCCTCCTTTGCAGGTGATGAATGTTATCCCTAAATTATTCAACATTGTGTGACGCCAGAGCAGGTTTACACAGTTTTGTTGTATTTTCATAAATGTTTGCCTGCAACTCTGAAGCTCAGCAGCTCATCTTGGAGGCTGAAAACCGATCTGCTGATTCCTTATTTCTGCAAGTCAATCATGGGACAAAAGCATGGGGGGAAGAATGATTTTGAGACCAGTTTTGTGCAGCAGGTCCTCCACATTCCCAGGTTCTAAAGAACGGATCGTTCACATTCCAGGAGATGGAGCTGGAACTGCCTGCTCGGGAAGAGAGTAGCTCTGTGTTAGGTTTTTTCATAATGTCACTTCATCTTTCAATAATATTAAGATGTGGAACCGTATTCCAAGTGTTTAGTGTCATGGGAAATGAAGCAGAATATATTTTGTTGGTAATTTCTACAGCAGCAGAGTATGATGGGGAGAGAGGGGGGAAACTTTCCAGCCAATTACTGGTTTCAGGTACTTCTATATTTAAATTTTTTCCCAGTTACCTCAGCATAATTAATAAATGATATTGCTTCATATTTCCAAGGAAATCCAGACAGCTGTACCACCTATCACTCCTTCCTTTAATGCGCTGTAAAAGTTCCTCCTCCACACTCTCTATGCTGTTGTTGTAATTAAGGATGTGCATCAGGAAATGCCACGCTTCAGACCGGAGTTTACTGCCTGCTTGACAGACTCCCACAGCTTCCTTCTCCGGAGCTCATTTCCATGGAAAATGCCTCGTAGAAACCAGTAGCTGGTTCTGGCAAACACCAGCTCGATGTGCAGTGAGGGGGCTGATTTTAAACCCGTTGTGGGGGTCATACCCAGTGCTATAATGGGATGTATTTTTTCAGTCATGTGGGAATAACGTGTGGTCCAAGAGGAAGGTGGTGAGACAAATGGAAGGTCCATTTCTGTCCAGGTTTTGATGCTCCAGGTATGTCCCTGGAGCATCAGGAGCGTGGAAAGACTGGAAATACTCTGGCATGAATTAGAAAGATGGCTTTTTGTCAGCTCTGAAATCAGGTCCAGCGTGGTGAATTGCTATTAATGCTGTGGCTAATGAACAATTTGTTTAGAATAAAAACATGTGGAGATTTCCATGCCCTTCTCTTCACAGCTCTAGTGTTTCTGGGTGTTTATAGCCACACTTCCTCCTCTCTCCTGTGTGCCTACAGAGATTTTTGTATGATTTGCATAAGGGAAACTGGCAGCTGATTCCTATGATGTCCCAGAAATCCATGGAGGCTGTGAAGGGCGTTTGTGCAAGAGTGTGAGATACCAAAATTCTCCCACGAACCCTGGCCAGATTTTGTCACTATGGAGCTAGGAATACGAGACAGAACTCCACTCTCCAGAAGGTGAAAAGAGAAGGGGTTTATTGAAAATAACTCACGCCTTTTATAACACGATGCGCTAAGGTAAGACCTGATTGG
This sequence comes from Leptocoma aspasia, assembly GCA_013399835.1. Taxonomy (NCBI): domain Eukaryota; kingdom Metazoa; phylum Chordata; class Aves; order Passeriformes; family Nectariniidae; genus Leptocoma; species Leptocoma aspasia. Next base: position 348,222 of record VXAX01003035.1, on the reverse strand, counting down.
TCTTATGCAAAATACCTCTGCCTCCATTGGTAAATTAGGAATAACACAGTCCAAGGGCAACTATCTCAAAACACTAGCTAGAGAAAGAGATAATACAGTTGTTTATAATTCCTTTCCTCAGTTCCTAGACTAAATTATCTCTATTCCTTTCTCTGACTGGCTGAGAATATCCACAAGATTTTTCTCTTTTTTTGCTCAATTTGTGCACACTGCCAAGAACCTTCCTGACTTGCCCAAACCTGGGAAGCAGCAGGATTTTGGAGAGGCTGTGCCACCTCTTTCCTTCCCTGTGGTCACTGGAGGAGCTGTCCCTGCATCGTTGCAACCTCCTTGGCCAACCTCTGCCGGAGTGTTGGTGCTGCTCAGCCCTGCTTTCCCCGGGAAAAGGGGATTTGCCAGAGGCAAGAGCATTTTGTATCCCAGCCAGGCGGGATGTCACCTCTCTTTGGACATGAGGAGAGCTCAGAGCCCAGTGTGCTTTCCCCAGGGGTATGGAAGAGCACAAGATGCTCCCAGTGCACCCCGTGCCTTGGCACCTCCTGCCTGTGTGAGCAGAAGGAAA
>VXAX01003035.1:325160-342660 GCA_013399835.1 Leptocoma aspasia | reverse complement strand
CTCTGTGCTTGAACCGTTGAGTTGTGAATGACTGCACAAATCTTTGGAGTCATGCATGGAGGTCTGCTGGCCAAAATACCAAAATACTCCCTCCTGATCCTGCTGCTTGCTGGTTTGGGGTTCTGTGTGTGGTGCAGCAAACTGGGGCTCTTCCCTGCTTGGAAACACTTGCAGATGATGTGATGGTTTAAAATCTGACATGAAACAACATCTGGGCAGCAGCTACGAAATTATTGCAGCAGGTCCATGGTGGAGAGGAGCACAAATATCCTTGGGATGCAGGGTTGAGCTGTGGGCTCTGGGCATCTGTGCCCCTCTCCACAATCCATAGACTCTGCCTTCCTGGAACGTCTGCATTACTGGGGAGAGGGAGAATAGTCAGATAAACCCAGTGAGGAAAATCCCACCCTGTGAGTGTGTTGTATATACTGTTACTTTGGGCTTTGGAGGGCATTTCTGCGAGCAGAACAAAAAAACACTGCACAGCTGTGATTGCAAGGCAGTCTATTATCTGCATTATCTCTCCTTAGGATGGGCAGGAATTCTTCATTTCATGCATCATTTAAAACTTGCTACAGTGATCCCACAAAGTCAGTAACGATGCTAAGTACAAAACTTTAATAGTGTTGCTGTTCAGACACAAGGCACCAAACTCATTTCCCTGCAAGCTGCAGCGTTGGCTGATACCAGCAGCCACTTGAAATATTGCAATCAGTCCAATGCTCAGGCGAACCCAACCAGAGCTGCTGCTGCAACCTCAGAATTTCCCATTTTTCCACGCTTTGGTGTGATTTATAGCTTGATGAAGTCTTATCTCCCCAGCCTACTGCCATAGGCTAATAGCCTGTAACAAAGCTCAGTCTCAAAAATGTCAAACATAGTGCAAAAGGGAAAATCACAGCAGAGGAAGTTGGCGGGAGCCTTTCCTAAGGGTGTCTGTCTTGGAGAGCGTGGGGACTCTTGTGGATCAGAACCCAGGAGAGCAGGACACAATCACACTGTGCCTCTGCCGTGCCAGCTGTGCCTCCCCTGCCACTGAGGTGCCCGTGGAGCATGCGAGGAGACACACTGCCCTCTGCCAACCCAAGGCAAACACTGCTTCCTTCCCTCTCACAGCCCAGCCAAAGCCAGCCCTGACAGCCAAGGTGGATTTCAGAAACTCCTGCTGGTCCTGTGCGAGCCTGGTCCCAGCAACTGAGCCCTGATGCTGCAGCTGGGGTGAGTGGGAGCAAATTCCTGCTGCTCTGGGCGTGCCTGGGCACTGCCAGCAGCTGAAGCTGAGCGCTGTTTGGAGCCTCACCTCAGCACTGGTGTCCTCTGCCCTTGCACAGAGCAGCAGTGGTGAGCACATTTTCATGCAACATCACCTCCAAGGTGCAAATTCCTCCAGAAAACACCATCTCAGGCTACCAGAGGGCTGGAATTGGTAATCTTGAAGGTCTTTTCCAACCTTAATGGTTCCATTATTCTATTCCTTCTGGCAGCAGAGTTATTTTGAATAAAACACTGGTTGTAGATTGGCACTGCTCCATTCAGACCCAAATTTACTTCCATTCCATGGAACACTTCAGTATTTCAGGGGTGAGCTGTCTTTTCAATAACTGCTAACCAACTGCTGCCCTTTGTCAAAAGATTGCCCAAATTGCTCCAGATTTCTGCTTCACAACTTCCTCACCCACCACGGATGTGCTGTGACCAAGGAATTAAAGGAGAGGGGTGGCCAGAAGGAAGTTCTGGCGCCCAGCTTTCCCAGCTTGGATTTCAATTCCCTAAACCTCGTACAAGGCCTATTCCACTTCTCCTGTCTCCTTCTCATACATGGGAAGAGTGGAACAAGAGTTCCTGTGCAGCTCACAGTGGTTAAATAAAGGCATCTGTTGGATAAAGGCAATATTAAATACAAAGTGTTAATCGTTGTATTAACTGACCAGCTTCACTACATCCCTGAACGTTTGGCCTTGGGCATCTCCAGCCAGGAAAGCCCCAGGTGTGAGAATGCAGGGAATGTCAAGAGAATCTGGGGACCAAGATGAGCCAAATGTTCTGTTTGAAAGCCTGTGTCCTCGTGCTGCTGGAGCACAGAGGCAACCCACCTCAACTCTTTGTTCCTCAGGTTGCCTATCCATAAAATGTGGATAAATAGTGGCATGGGAAGCTTGTCGTTTGCAAACTTTAATTTATTAATGCCTGAATAATGCTTTCAGGTCCGATGGAAGATGTTGTGTAATTATAATAAATAGATATTGACTTCAAAGAGTCTCTGTAGATCTGGGCTTTTTGATCCCATTCTAAAACTGTAATTATCCCTATCCCATAGGCTTAAATATAAAATTATATAAGTGCAGATTTTCATCTGTATTCTGCTGGTGCATGGTTGCACATTTTCCAGAGGAGGTGGTAGGATATGGGCCCTCAGACAATAATAAGTGAGGATGGCTGAGTTTTTACTGAGGAATGTGGAATTTCTGGGATGAACTGGCCTGGTGGTGGGGTTGCATGGGAGGCTGTGCTCCTCTGGGACAGTGAGTTCCCAGCTCCAAACCCTTCTTGGGTGCCCCTCTGATGCCCCAGTTTGTAAATAATGAATTAATGAGTGGTCAGTGCCCTCATCTGGGACAATGAGGCTCTGGATGAGGGTGATCCCATCCCCAGACATTGCCCTGCATACCTCAGCACGGTGGCAAACACCACAAAAATCCCTGCAGGTCAGACACTGCGTTCTCAACATTCATTTATTCTTTTAAAATGTTGTCCTTTTATACTCTTATCAAGCAAAAGAGGCCAAACAGATTTTTCCCTCTACTCATTTTAATAAATTTGGCTTCCAGGCTGCGATGTCGGATGCCAAAATTCAACCTGGAAATGCTGGCAGCCTCATCACTCCAGCTACGCCAGCAGTGGTGTTGCAATTATCAGTTGATCTTCTGTTTAAATACAACCCAGCATGTGAGCTGAATACAGACAGGTTAGAAAAAAAAGCTGTGAAAAAGGAAAAAAAAAATCCTGAACAATTCTAAAATGGGCTCGAGTCATAACATACAAATTGTTTGCTCAGCTAAAATGTGCTAAACCAAAACAAATTAAATGTAGCAGAGAATACGATAGCAGAAGGGTGAAAGTCATTTCAACAAAAGTAAAAAGAATTGGCGTTTCCTTCCAGTCATCTGCATTGCTTTGCTTACCCCAGACAGATGGAAAATTGTGTAAAAAAAGGAAGAAATTGCCATCAGAAATTGCAATCAGATGCTGATATAGTACAGGGCCACTTTGGGGGTCTTTTCCTTGCCCACTTGCTCCAGCTCTGGAATCCAGAAGTGCTGTGCTGCAGGTTTAGCTGGGACTGGATGTGCTGAAGAAATCCCAGCTCTGCTGCTGACCCCTCACCTGCAGCTTGGGCAGCATCTCCCAGCGAGCCACTTCCATGGGAATAACCCAAAAAACGCTCCAAGGCATTTTTGGGGATAAATCAAACAAATAGCCAGTGGTGCATGGTTCTTGTCTGCTCTTGGTACAAAATACCAGGATTATACATAGGATTATGATTGTGACCTTCCAGTACCTGAAGGAAAACCACAGAAAAGAATGGAGAGGGACTTTTTCCAAGAGCTTACAGTGACAGGACAATGGAGAATAGCTTCACACTGACAGGTTTAGATGGGATATTAGGAAATCTTTTACTGTGGGGCCTTGGCACAGGTTATCCAGGAAAGCTGTGGCTGCTTTGTCCCTGGAAGTGTTCAAGGCCAGTGGGCTTGGAGCACCCTGGGATGGTGGAAGGTGTCCCTGTCCATGGCAGGGGTTGGAGTTAGATGATTTTTTAAGGTGCCTTCCAACTCAGGATGTTCTGTGGTTCTATCATCTGGATCTGATTTTATATTATCTGATTTTATACCACAATAATGTCTCCTGGATTTTCCTGCTTTCCTGAAGAATGGAAGACACAATAGATTGGGATGCTCAGAACCCTGAAATGTCAAACATGCCCTGCTGGACAGTGGCCAGGTGCCAACACCTTTTGCTGAAGGCAGCCCGGGCAGAATGTTGGGAGCAGTGGATGGGGAGCCAGAATGGAGCCATTTGAGATACCAGAGGAAGGGGATTTCACAACTCAGAGGAGTGCAGAGAGGGCAGCTGCTTTCACAATATTTAACACACTTGCTTTCATGCCACTTCCAGGCCAGAATTTTGTCTAAAAAGAACTGTTAGACAGCTCCCCAAACTGCGATAAGAACTTGTAGCTCTAATATTCCAGTGTTAGCATCTGTTCTTTCTTAGGTTACCCCCTTAAATTTCTTTTTTTTCCAACTTGAAAACAAATCCAAACAGTCCTAAACTCTAACAAATTACCCAGCAGAGCATATGAGTGGTTACAGGTTTCCAGCTCCACTGGAAACACGCTGGTCTCCAAACCGCGCGAAGAGAATCCAACACTTGGAGCCCAGCTTTCCTTGCCAAGACATGTGTCCAAAAAAACCCAGATGCCTTCAGTGTTTTATTACATGCAGCACTGAGCAGTGCAACGGCTCGCAGAGCAGTAGCCAGGAATATTGGGAAATTGCAGATGCAAACACATACACACACAGAGAAATATGCAGGCCTGTGACTTTAGCACCGGTGAACATCGGGGTAGGAACTGCTTCCAAGCTGGGTTAATGTGGGATAAAAACAGATTGTTTCTTCACAGGCAAAGTCAGGCCTGCTGCAACTTGATACAGCAGAACTTTGGAACTAAGTTAGGGGTGTTTAATAATGCCTACATGGTTTTATACTCTCAGATTCAGGGTCAGAAGAAGGGGTGAAATGAAGTTTGGAATGACCTCTCAGTAAGAGTTGAACAGACAAAGGAGCTCTGGGATCATGGGAAGAGTTTTGGATGTGCCCACCAGTGTCCCACAACATGTAACAAATTAAAATTTCTTGTACTAATGGTCAGGAAAAGTTGAGACGCTGGTGAGGATCAGATAAACTATGGAGCACAAATATGAATTTTACTGCTGAATAAAAAAATATTTATTATTTTCTTCACTTACCTTGTTTTATATTTGATTCACACTCACAGTTACCAAAACGTGACTTGACAACCACAACCATTCACAGAAGGGCTCAAATGCATGGAAGTTTACATCAAGCTGTTATCAGGAAATCCAAAATCTCTGGGATTATTTAAAAAAAGAATTTGCAAATAGCTTAAAAAACTGAATAAATACATCATAAACTTAATTAAGCTTTTTTTTTTACTGTTACATATCCGTGTATGAATTTTAGATTTTTTTCAATAATTATTCCATCGATTTAAAATATACACACAGAAAAGTATCAAGGGACTCATCCCTTAAGACACTTTACGTTTCTTGGGGATATCAACAAGAAGAATAAACCTCTGCTAGATGGATGTTGAGTTTATGGAAGAACTTAATAGATTATTAGTATTTAAACGTCATTACTCCAAAGTGTGCATCGTTGTCTGAAGACAAATATGAAGGGAAAAAGTGCAGGCTGTTATAAGAAAAAATTGGATTTTTGACCTTCATCAGAGTGTTATTTCCCAACTGTAGAATCATCTTCAGAGAAGGCTGGCAGGGTAGGAAGGAGGATTTCAATGACAGCATTGTTGTGTCCAGGGAAGGAAACTGGAATTTGCTCCTGACAAGGCAGGAGCAGGGGATGGGGTGTGGGAATCTCATGAGGCTCTGGAGGCTTGGGGATCACTCATCTGATGTTCACACTGTGCTCAGCTCTGGGGTCCCCAACATCAGAAGGTCATGGAGGTATTGGAATGAGTCCAGAGGAGGCCACGGAGATGCTCCAGGGTCTGGAGCCCCTCTGGAGCCAGGATGGAGAGCTGGGGGTGCTCACCTGGAGAAGGGAAAGCTATAGAGAGACCTCAGAGCTCCTTCCAGAGCCTAAAGGGGCTCCAGGAGAGCTGGAGAGGGACTGGGGACAAGGGATGGAGGGACAGGACACAGGGAATGGCTTCCACTGCCAGAGGGCAGGGCTGGATGGGATATTGGGAATTGGGAATTGCTCCCTGGGAGGGTGGGCAGGGGCTGGGATGGAATTCCCAGAGCAGCTGTGGCTGCCCCTGGATCCCTGGCAGTGCCCAAGGCCAGGCTGGACACTGGGGCTGGGAGCAGCCTGGGACAGTGGGAGGTGTCCCTGCCCATGGCAGGGGTGGCACTGGATGGACTTTAAGGTCCATTCCAACCCAAACCATTCCATGACTGGATGTGCTGCCAGGGTTGGAAGTTTGCAGCGATTTTCCTTGGCAATTTTCCTTTTTTTGATCTTTCCTTTCACCAGCCCTTTCCTCTCTGTTGCCGTCGCAGTGCAATGTTTGCTCTCCATCCAGCAGGATGGCATCAGGTTTCTCCAGCTAACTGCTGCCTCCTGGCCCTGCGTGCTTGGAATGCCAAGGGCTGAGCCTTGGAGACCACGCAGAGGCATTTGTGACTCCCAGCCTCTCATCACCGCCATTGTCAGGTTAATGACCTGCAAAGATCTGCACAAACACTGCAGGAAGATTTGCCAAAAATGTTGGCACATTTTTGTTGGCCCCACTGCCTCGTATTAAGTTCTCAGAGAGGGGCCAATTTGTGGATGCAAACCATGGTCTGTGGTGGGAACGAGGGGACTGGAGAGCTCCTGAAGAGCTGCTGGGGGCACTGTTGGCTTGAGTGGCCACAAAACCCTGTGGGGTCCCTGGGGAGACACCTGGGATTTCAACTCTGTCCCTGCTGAAAATACAAACTGGATTTCTGTGCGCTGCCAGCTCAACCCCTCTGCTGTGGCCTCTGACTTCTTGGCCAGTTTCGCAGGAGGAATATTTTCCACTTCGCTCCCAGGCGTGGAGAAGCAAAGGGAAAGGTGAAATGGGGAAATCCGAGAGCCATCAGGGCAGCAGGAGTTGCCACGTTGGGTGGTCACCCAGCATCGCCTGAGACGCCCAGCTCTGCAGGGAGAGGAACAAAGCTGACAGCCCCTGCCAGTGGGAACTGCGAGGCTGATCTTTAATCATTTCCCAGACCAAACCTTCGACCATGTTCTAGTTTTCAGCAGACAACACAAACAAAAGTGTAAAATTTAGGTAAGGGGACGACTGGAAAATGCAGCTGATTAAAAGAGCCGGAATTCACGTGCTTTTCTTACAAGAAAGGTGATAGGGAAGATGTGTGCTGATGTCTTTACAAACGATTTGATGGGTTTTAACGTCTTTGAAATGGGTCTCAATGTCTCTACCAACTTCAAGCAGCAGGTTTGCTACAGAACCCACTTTGGCTCCTGAAACACACAAATGGGTCAGCACAAGCCTGAGCTCCAGAACTTTGGGATAAAATGCCAGGTTCAAGGGGGATAGGTTCGGGAAGGCTGCACCTTCCTGGTACCTCAGCAACGGGGAAGGGAAGAGGGCAGGATGCGGCCGGGAGTTTGGGATAAAGGAGGCTGCATCCTCCCAAATCTCGAGACAGAAAACCCCGCGGGTGCGTGCCCCGGTGGGCTCGCTCCCAGTATTCGAATAAAATTGCAGGACTCCTCAGTCTCCTTTATGGACACTGGCTTTTCCTAGAGGGATTTTCCCTACGCAGGGTTTCTAAAATTTCAGGTATTTTGCCAGATGGGGTTCTCATCATAGGATAGTTTGGTCCTTTGAGTGAATTAAGGGCTCTCCACTTTCATGTGCAAAAACGTTCTGATGAGTTTTGGTGTGTTTATTAAAGCCCACGTACAAGTTTGGAAATTCCAGAGTCAGTGTATGCCATGTCTCATCCAAACCCACAGTTAAATCCCTCTCACTGATAGTAACTACAAATAAGACTGAGGAAACTGTTCAGATTTTTACCTGAGAGATTTTACCAGAGCTCTCAAGCGCTGCTCTGCGGTGTGGGCTGGAGGTCAGAGCCTGAGGCAAGATTTGGGTTTGCCCCGTGACACAGAATTCCAGAACGGTTTGGGTTGGAAGGGATCTTAGGGAACATCTCATTCCTTGGGCAGTGACACCTTTTGTAGACCAGGTTGCTCAGAGCTCCATTCCAGCTTGGAAGGGAGGGAGGTCTGGACTGCTCCGTGTGTGTACACACAAAATCTACATTTTCCACACTTTCCTGTGTTTTCATTTCAACAACCACTTCAGTGGGGCTTTCTCCCTTTACCTATTTCCTGTTGTGAACTTGGCCAAAATGAATTTGAAATACTTTCAGGGGGTTCTGGTATTTAGAGACGCAGCGCTGAACCACTTTGTGAAAATCAGTTTCCTTTGCAATGTTATTAACACAAAGCTCAAGGCACGGCAAAAACTATCCAGGTATGGAGGGATGTTCCCTTCAAGTTTGATTCAGCAAGAAATCCCTCTGAAAATCATCATATCAGCTGTATTAGGCAGGAACTGAAAAAATTTATTATAAATATGTTTGGATAGCAAGCATGTGTTTATAAATGTATCTATCTATCTATCTATCTATCTATCTATCTATCTATCTATCTATCTATATTTCTCCTTATGTTGTATATGGGGGAACAGCTGTTTGGTTTGATATTAAATTATATTTAAGTTATTGACTGTTTAATTTCATCCTGAGCTGTCTCTGATGCTGCTGTTAAATTCAAAGGCTTTCAATACATCCACTGAGCTCTGTAAGGAACTTAAACCTGTACAATTCATCTGTATTACCTATTGCATTCATAATATGACATTTACCTGGCTTTAAAGACTCTTCTTTCAACTTTTTAAAATCTATGTGCTAATCGAGCCTTTTGGTTTTCATAACTTGAAAATTGGTAGAAAGCTTCATGATTCATTTAAAGACTATTTAGTTCTTTGTTTTATTATGAGACAGGTCAATGCTTCATTTGCTTGTATTTGAACAGAGTTTCTTTAAGAACTGCTTTTTATTTTGGTAAACATTGACAATTTTATTTCTTCAGCTCCTTGAAAAACCACTTCATGTGTACTCATGTAAAGAATGCCTCCTGCAAATGGTTGGCACAGTCCTGCATTGATTAGAGAGGAAATTGAGATTAAAAGAGAAACCTGCCAGAGAATTATCTGTAAATAAAAGCACATTTAGCACCGCGCTGGTGCTTCTTGGAAAACAATCCCTGTGCTCTTTGTACTGTGCTTCTCTTTTTTAACAGCGCGAACTTCTGCCTTTGTATTGCAATCAGAATTCGAATGTCTTTGCATCTTGTCATCTGGCCTCTGGAGTTGAGAGTGATATAAACGGGATATCGCTGGTAAATGTCACGGATGCTGACGAGATGTCAGCAGACCACAGCTGAGAGCTCTGGAATTCAAATCAAGAGAGACTGATCCTTATCTCAAATGATGTGTTTGAGACTCCTCGCCCCTTCCCAAATTTGCCGGGGCTCCAGCACGTGAGGCTGAGGCTGCAAAAGGATTTTCCTCTGCTGTAAAGGCTGCAAACTCCTGGAAATTCAGTGCGGTCAGGATGAGAGGCTCTTAATTTAGGCGAAAAGAAAACCAGGCAGGCACTTTCTTGTGAGCTCTGAATTTTATGAGTCGGTACTTCCGAGGGTTGTTCCACCTTCTGCACATTTAACCCGAGCCCAAATGCACTGATGTGCTGTCCTGGTTTAAAAGTAGGTGGGAAACCGCCTCACAGAAACAGTAAATGCTATTTTAGGATTAAACCTCTTGAATCCCTCAGCTTACTACACAGGTTACTGCAAGATGCTCTGCTAATGAATCATCACTGAGCAGCTGCATTTGCATAACGGAGGGAAGATGAGGCACCACACAGCGAGGGCAGCCGCTAATTTATGAACAGGAGACCAGATTCATTTTTTTACAACATTTTTTTTCCATTTATATTTTTATATGTCAATGTAAAAATGTTTCCATGGAGACTGTAAAGGTTTTTATTAAAAGGTCGATAATATACCTCCTACATAATAATTTAAGCAACTTGAGTGAAACCTTATGATCTTGTTTTTCGACGTGTTCCAGTTGGCGTTTTTCCTCCATTGTAACCTGTGCCAGAAAAATGCAGAGAAACTGTAAAACCTGGGAATATGGCATTGTAGCAGCACATATATATAGATATAAAAATATTAATGTTTGGAGGTAAAAAATACATTAGCACGATAAAAGTGAGTTGGCTGGGTGCTGTGGTTACGTAATACCTGGTGTTAACATGTAGCATGTACTGCTTGTGCTACACCAGCATATTTTGTGATATACAATCCAGTGTTTATCTATATTCAAATTAGAATCTATATTTTTACTCTGTTCTCTGGAGACATATTATTTAAACAATCTCAGTCACAAAAAATAAACGTAAGGACTAAAGCTAAAATAACTCTGAAGGATTTTTCCCAGCCCTGATTACACTGCACTCTCTGCTGTCTTAATATATCTTTAATTATTACAACTGATCTGAACACAAAGGGGACGGATTCTCAGCTGCAGGGACTTGGCTTCGCTCCACAGAAATTTCCAGTGGAAGGGGGTTGACTTTCATCAGGAGTAAATCAGACCCAGGTTCATATTTCCTGCCCTATCTGGTTCTGCCCTTTGCATTCTGCCGGTGTGAGCCAAAATGTGAACAAACCCCGACCTCTGCTCTGTCGGGATTCGCTCTCTGCTTCCTCCCTGGTGTCTCCTGTTCCCCGGGTCTGGAATGAGGAGGCACAAAAAGCCGCAGACGCCGGCTGTGCATCGGCATTCCTTTGGCTTCCAGGCACAGCCGGGCCGGGAGGGGACGGAGCCGAGGGCTGGTGGTGGCAGCCAGAGGGTGTGTGGGGTTTGTGTGGGGTTTGGGAATGTTCAGCCCATGGGACATTTGCCCTGAGCGAGGACACCACGGATACGGAACCTGCAGGAACACAACACCCAGTGCCATCCCAGGGATAACCAACACCCAGTGCCATCCCAGGGATAACCAACACCCAGTGCCACTCCAGAGACAACCAACACCCAGTGCCACTCCAGAGATAACCAACACCCAGTGCCACTCCAGAGATAACCAACACCCAGTGCCATCCCAGGGATAACCAACACCCAGTGCCACTCCAGAGATAACCAACACCCAGTGCCATTCCAGGTGTAACCAACACCCAGTGCCACCCCAGGGATAACCAACACCCAGTGGCACTCCATGGACAACTAACACCCACTGCCACTCCAGGAATAACAGCCAGTGCCATTCCAGGGATAACACCCAGTGCCATTCCAGGGATAACCAACACTCCAAGGATAACAAACCCACTTCACCTTCCTGAAAGGCAACTGTGCAAGCACAGGAAACTTCCCAGCATTTGCATAACCTTAATCTTGTGGTGAACATTTGCAGATTCTCCACTCTGGCTTTCAGCAGCCAAGTCGCTAACGCAAGGCCTTTTAACTGCGTGCTTTTTGATTAACCAGTGGTATCTGGGAATAATAATTGGTCATGGCCATCCATCCTACGGGGTTGATTAACTGGGAATAAGCTGCACATTTTTTCTTTCTTTTTTTCTTTTTTTTCTCTCTTTCCTTTTTTTTCTTTTTTTTTTTTTTTAACTGTAAAGCTTTTCTGTGGTAATTCCACCATTCATCAGGATGGAGAAATTGGCTCCAAACCAAGTACATCTGCCAAAGCCATTATTTCCATCATCACACTCTGCATCAGTCTGCAGTGCAGCCTTGTAGGAAGACAATGTTCTGTCCCCTTGTGGTTCTTAAGTTATGGGTAAGGAGCTTACATATATTAAAAGGAGGGTCTTCACTTAGTCTCTTAATCTTTATGAGCACTAATAATAGTCAACTTCGTTTCCAAAATTTAGAAACACTTGCTTTCAACATAGAAGGGTTGGACATGCTGGAAGATAAGTCTCAGTGCAATGAGATTAGGAGCTCCATGGTTTTGTCAAATATCTCCACATATTAGATTTTAAAAAGGGGCCTCTGTAGCTTTAACACGTAGGCGCTTCCTCCTATACTTACATTCTGTATCTTTAAGAGGATAATTGCTGAATTGAAATTTGAGAGTGTTATCTTAATAACCAATTACTCAAATAACTTTGAAATTGGCTTAAATTGGCTCGTCATGCTACATTTACCTGAATCTTTTTATGGGAAAGTTAGGAACAAAAAAAAAAAAAAAAAAAAANAAAAAAAAAAAAAAGAAAAGAAAAAAAAAAGAAAAAAAAAAAGAAGAAAAAACTGTGGCAGCCTGATTTGTTTAGCATTGCTGGAGGTTCCTGTTTGCAGCTGGGAGAGTGGCCCAGGGCAACCCCGGCAGGGACCCCCTGCCCAGTCACCTCCGGTACGGAGCAGGAAGGCGGCGGGAGGCAGGGATGGCCCGACCCTCTGACTGCTCACCCCGAGGCAGGGATGGCCCAAACACTGCCTGTGGCTGCAACCAGAGAGAGATTGAGCGATTTGGGAATGGGAGGATGGATATGGCTGGAGAAATCCGCCACCTCTTAACAGCGCGCTCGCAGCTCGCCAGCCGAGGGTTTGGAGAGGAGCAAATGGGGATATTTTACAGCTCTGTTTACAAGGCTTGTTAAAAATAGTGAAAATCAAGATGATCTTCCCTAAAGAATTCATGTGTTTAGTATACGGTTGGATAATATAGAAAAAGCTGTCTCAAGCTGCATCAAGGGAAATACAGGCTGGACATGAGGAAGAAGTTTTTCACAGTAAGAGTGATAAAGTTCTGGAATGTTCTGCCTGGGGAGGTGGTGGAGTCACCATCCCTGGGTGTGTTTAAAAGAGACTGTATGTGGCACTCAGTGCCATGATCTAGTTGAGGTGTTGGGTCTGGGTTGGACTCGATGATCTTGAAGGTCTCTTCCAACCCAGACATTCTGTGATTCTGTGATTCTGTGATATGTTTAGCAATATGAGGGTCTGTGGTGGAATCTGTGGCAGACCCTGCATTACACACTCGGGTCCCTTCATCTCATTTCCTGATACCAAACAAATAAAATGGTAAAACTTCAAATGACTTCTCTGAGCACTGTTCAGACAATTGAATTTCATAAAAATCTTATAACAGATCTGAGGAAAACTCACTGTCTCCATGAGCAGGATCTCCAGTTGACATTGACTTTCCAGACTGCGTCAGAGTTCAAAACTCACCATTTACCAGTTCAGGTTCATTGTTTTGTCCTGCAACACCCCAGTGTTTCCCTCAGCCCTTGGATCCAAGATCCTTTTGCTCAAAAGCCAACATTAGGGGCATTGCTGATCCTTAATGGATCATGTTCTCCATGGCCTGGTGCCGCGAGGTGGAGCCGTGTCTGGAAAGTGATGGATCTGCCGACAAAGCCAAAAACCATTCTGAATCCTCTTCTGTTTTCTGCCCCAGCAAATTTCAGACAAAGAAGGTCCACATGGAAAGAACCAAAATTTGCAAAGTGAGTCTGATTTAGGAGCAGTCAGAATAACAAATAAAGTGCTACGTGTTGTGTTCTCTCACAGACAGAGATTTACTCCAGACACCAAAGGAGAGTTTCTGGGATTGAAGGGAGCCCACTGGACCTCCTGAATTCCTGGTATCTCTTGTCCCACTGTGCTGCCCACAGAGTGCTATGAAACATCACAAACTGAGGTTTTGGCATTTCCCTTGATTTTTAAATTTTTAAATTTTTTTTTTATGATAAAGTCTTCCAGGCTAGAATATTTTTCCTCCCCTATTAAATGTTATTCCATTAAATTGAAGCCGATGTTTTTCTATTAGATTATTCTGAATATTTGACCTTTGGATAATCCTAAAGAGCAACAACATTTCCCTGCAGTGCTGGTTTTATTGAGCATCTCAAAATGGAGATAGTTCAGACTCAGTGTGAAGTTTGAGTTCTGTGATAATAAAGCCTCATTTTCCTGAATGATTTGACAAGGAGGAAAAAGGGGCAGCTCTAAGTAACCCTAATCCCATTTCTAATGATTTCAAACATATTTGTCCTCCAGCTAAACAAGTAGTTTAAGGCTATTCCTAGTCCAGCCTTCTCAGTAGAATATCCAGATTTTTTTTCAATGCCTGGGAATACCCAGGGATGCAACCAGATCTTTAACTGCTTCTTTTACAAAACACTATCTATTTTTATCAACAGATCCAGACTCTGCCAGGTTAGACAAAATGCCCAAAGCAAGAGCTGGATGATCCAAACAGGATTGTTTTCTTTTGATTCCCAACCTCTGTGAACACAACAATGGGAATATATCTCAGAGCCTTTTTATTTTCCCCAACATCTTTTTCTAACCCTTTCCTCCACCTCTTTCATAATTGTCTATAAATAAACTTTTAGAAACCATTCAACTACCAGGTTAAAATTCAGTTTTGGGTTGGAAGGGACTTTAAAGCTCATCCAGTTCCACTCCTGCCATGGGCAGGGACACCTTCCACTATGCCAGGTTCCTCCAAGCCCCATCCAACCTGGCCTTGGACATTCCAGGGAAATTATGACTCATCTTGAGCTGATTCTCATTCCACTTCAGTTCTCTAAGTCCAAGAAGATAAATTACTAAATTCACCTTTTATCCAACCCATAATTTTTATTTTAGCTTTGGTCATTTCAAATACACCAACCTAAAAGTCAATATTTTCGCAGTAAAACAATGTAAACACACATTGAGTCATTACAAGGGTAAAGAAAATCTTGCAATAAAGTTAATTAAATGTCCCAAAATCCAGCCACAAACTGAGTCAGCCAACTTCCTACCCTTTGGAATCCTACACCCAGCCTTATCTGAAGCATAGACATGGAATTTTCCCTCAAAATTAAGCATAATATTCATATTTCCTGCTGGTGATCTTTAATGAACTTCTGTCCATTTACAGGATTCAACAAGAAAATGGCATTTTTAACCTATAGCCATCCCAGATTCCTTTCCCTGGTTCTTCTGGCCCCATCTCCACCTTTTACAGACACCTGAGGCTCTTCTGGCTCCTCATCCACATTCTCCTCTTGCCGTGGTGTTTGCCTCTGCTGCTTTCTCAGAAGCCACTGGAGAAGAGGGCAGGATTTTGAGAGGGAAATATTTTCGGCTTTGAAAAACACACACTTCTCTAATGATTCTCTGAAGCACCAAATGGCTCAGGGATGGAGAAGGAATGCACTTTTTCTGAACTTTTTTTTTGGTGTTGTTTTTAATAGAAAGCAGGTTTTAGATGGTATCCCTAATGGAAGAGGAGAAATCCGAGATTTCTGCAGGCATTTAAGGACATATGTATAGGATTTAGGTGAGTATAAATTCAAGTGCATAAATGATAAATGAAATACCAGCCACAGAGGATTATTTATTTCTGTCTGTGGACAATTCTGCTCTGACTTTTTGCTGAGACCCTGGTCCTGTAGCTACACACTGTGTCAGGTCTCAGAGAGATGTGAAGCCGCAGTGATGTGGCCTGGGGAGGAAAATGTTTTTTCTTGTAGCTCCTGTCCTAGATTGGATTTGCTCCAGGAAATGCTGCTCTGGAGCAGGAGCGGGCTCAGCTCCATGCAGATAACACATTCACAGCAGCTCATCAGGTCTCATCATCTGTAACACGAGGAGCTAAATTCCTGCTGGAAACACTGAATCCAATAACGGCGGGCAGAACCTCGGCACGGCCCATGTGTTTTCAGAAATTCACTTTTAACCAGGAACACACATAACACGAGCTCAAATCAGAGATGCTTCCATGGGAATTCAGCAGCCACTGGCTATACAGATGCTTTCCTGCAGAAGAAATGCTCCTGGAAGCCAGTTGGACACGGGTCAGACACCAGCTATCTGCTCATGCTTCCTGTAGCTGCATGTTTCTGCCCAGCCTGTTTTGACAATGATGACAAAAACAAGAACTTTCATCATCATCCAAGATCTCAGGCTCCTGAGGTCCCATCTCAGCCGGCCTTGCTCAGCCCTCCTAAGCTGCTCATTGAAAATCAGGAATTGCTAGAGCAGCCCATGTGCACCTTTGACTCATGGTGGAGATTAAAAAAATCCCAAGCCTTGATCAAAACTGCAGCACAGCAAAAATGTTTGTTGGAAACATATGCAGGAGACGGCACCATTCCCAAATTTCTGCCAGCCAGCCTGGGTGTCTCCAGACCTCTTTCTCCATGAGATGGGTGTCTCCTCCAGCCAAGGCCCCAATGACACGATTATGGTGCAGTTTCAGTTAAAGAAAATTGATAAATTCTCTTCTCCACATAAAAGAAGTCCATACCCCATTTAGCAGTGCAATTTGCCTACCCGCTGTCACTCGCATAAATCTCCTTTATTAACTGGCTAATCTTCCTTCCTTCCCTCTTTTTCCTTCAGTCAGACTTTCTTTAAGTCTCCTTATTTTAAGCATAAAGTACAAACCACAAACCCCCACTTCATTCTTTCTGCTCTCCCTAACTGCAATAACAATGGTCCTTCATGAGGGACAGGGCATTTTTCAAAGGTTTTTTTTTTTTTTACCTTGCTCAACCATCCACTGGACATTTCTACTGCCAGGTGTGGGCTGGTCCTCCACACCATGAGAAAGATTTGCTCTTGCAATATTTCCCATCCAGTTAGATACAGGCAACACTGGATAGCTTAAATCTATTTTTTTCCTCAGGATTTTCTGTTCCAGCTTTCCAGACCCAAGGGGCTTTGGGAGCTGAGGCTGGATAAGCACCTGAACTGCTGGGCTTTCGTTCAAGCTGCTGCCACCTCTGTGCCCATCGTGGCTTGGCCGCCTCTGCCCCAACCATCTGCACTGTTGTCACCCGCCTTCCACTGCCTCCGTGGGTGTAAATGAGCCTTCCTGCATGGCTGTGGAAAAGTGAAGTAAAGGGTTAAAAGAAGGCTTATAAGGCAGCCTGGAAGAAGTACAAGGCATACAAGTCTTATGTAAATGTGCAATAAAAATGAGGAAAGGGAAAAAAAAATAATAACTTGAAGATGAGGGTGCTGTTTTTATTCCCAGTGTGGGCTAATAATTAGGGTGAGAATGTCATGCAATGAATTTAAAGCATCTCGTATTTGCTGTAGCCTTTGTTACTGTTTTTACCTCCTATTGGATTAACTTCCCTTCTAACCAATACAATATTTTTCAGCAATAAAGCATTCACTCAATATTCCTTTTCATAAAACCCTCCATGGCTGTAAGAAAACATAATTGGATGTGCACTATACAGCTTGAGCTTCATAAACATTAAGTCCAACAACATGTTATAAATAATAGTGATACAGAAGATTAGCTCTATTAACCTCCTAACTGAGCTGGAAGCATTAGCCTCTTCCAGAACTACCGCTCTGCAATTCCATGCAAAACTCGGGGTCTGCCTTTAATTTCAGCCCTTGCTGCCGTTCCCCACATCTGCCTTGCAGACCTTCCATGCTCCTGGTCCTGGCTGGGTCAAAATGCACAGTGGCAGATTGGCATATTGAGCTATTAATACCCCGCTCGATGCGTTACAGATGTTGCAGAAATGAACGGCGCTCTATCACCGCGCCTTGACACGGGGGCCCCAGGGGTGGGAGCCTGAGACCCAGATCTGTCTGCAACCTGAAAAAAAAAAAAAAAAAAAAAAAAAAAGA
>VXAX01003035.1:311233-325134 GCA_013399835.1 Leptocoma aspasia | reverse complement strand
AAAAAAAAAAAAAAGCAAAGGAGAGTTGCCCCTTATTGCAGAATCACATTCCAGCTCGCAGAGTCAATTTTTCAGATGTTCTGGCTTTCCTGTTCCTTGTTCCTTCACTCAGACCTCATCTGGCCGCGGTGAAAAATGATGTGACGCAGTTTTTTATTCTGCACTTGACACCCTTATGGAAGGCAACGTGGCTCATTGATTCCAAACTCCTCAAAGGTCAAGGCACTAGGAACAAAGATTTTTTGGAAGCGGCCCAGGAAAAACTTTAAACTCGGACCCTGTGTACCCAGAAAAAACAGAACTGTTAATTGTTACCCCTTCTGTCGCTATTAAGCCTCGTATGAACACTGAACATATGTTCCCTGATCACGTACTTTTATATTAAAATGTTATTGAGTCACCAGGTGAAATGTGTATTAAGTGCATGGCTGAAAATAGACAGTAGGTTTAAACCTTGACAGCAAACAGCTGTAGGATTTCGAAAACTTAATTCAAATAATGTAATCAATAGGTTATGCCACAATTTCAAGTTTCCCCAAACACTTTTATATGAAAAAGGATATTAATTCATCTGAGATTAGTTCAGCTAAAAGATAGATTTTTCTCTGTCACCTCTAAAACACAGATAAAAAAAGAATTTGAGATGTTTTAAGAAGTGCAAACCATATTTTTCTGGTTTAGCACACCACAAAATCATGTGCTTTTTTTTTTTTCCTCTCTCTCACTCTATCTCCAGTGCAGATTAATAATGATTACTCACTCCACTGTTTACTCATTCTGCAGCTCTACAGGTCTGGAAATGCTAATATGTGAATTATGTTCTCATTTTATCATAAAAATTGGAGAATGGGTCATATCCAAACAAAATACAGTGTAAGGAGGGGACTTGAGTTTTTTCGGATACACATAAAACCTGCCACAGCAATGGAATCTACAGTGGAATAAAGGCATGGAAAATAAACAGGAATATTTGCTTTTGAACCATTGGCTGAGTCCTTCCAGATAATGCCTGGTAGGATGTTGGGTCTTCACAGAATCATGGAATGGTTTGGTTTGGAAGGGATTTTAAATCTCATCCAGTCCCATGGGCAGGAACACCTTCCACTGTCCCAGGTTGCTCCAAACCCTGTCCAGCCTGGCCTTGGACACTGCCAGGGGAGTGCTTCTTCTCACTGCTGTCAAAGCCATTGTCCATCTGTGTGTCTTTAGAGTCACTCTTAGGCCAGTCCTCACCTTTTTGTGGCCACCAGGCTGCAGACGCCATCCCAGCCCTCATGTGGGGTGGAGAAGAAATCTTACAGTCCTTTCCATGGTCAGGATCTTCTGCAGGGGAAGGGGGTCCCAATCCCAGGGAATTATTGACTGGTTAATGCCTATCTGCCACACTGGGTTATGTGACATGGGAAACACCCCTTATCAGAAGGGATCTACATGTATTTTATATAAATTAATCTCTCCATTTAACATACATGAAATTGGTTTGAATTAAAAGCACACAACTCTGTGGTGCAGCGTTGTCTGAACACAGGAGCTCCCAGCCCCTCTGGCAGCAGAAACTCTTGAAAAATATAATTTCTTACAAAAAAATCAGTGGTGTGAGAGGAAAATCTCAGCTCTCACCTATGGCAGGGACTCCGTTGTTTTTCTTTTCCTCTTTTTCACCTGGATAATCTATCTGGCTACTTCTGGTAGCATTCATAGATGGACACATCATTTTGGGTCTCTTTCATTAAATGAATTTTCCAAGGTAGTTATGCTTGTTCTCCTTCTCTCCTCAACTTCTCATTACTTCATAGCAAGGTCTTTAACAGTGCAGGCTTGTGCCATAAGGAAAAATAGTCTCCCTAAAGAGACAGGAGTCAGGAATCCCAAAGTCCTACTGAAATGTGTTTATACTCATTCTTTCATTATGGAGAATTGCTCCAAATTCAACCAAACCAAACCTAAAGATTGTGCTGACATTTTAAAGGGAAAATTATTCAAATCTCCAGGACTTTGTTTTAAGAAAGGATTTTTATACAATTTAGGTTTGACCCAGTCTCCAACAGGTCTTTTGTTTGATTTTATAGGTTATATTAACATTTTAATGGTTTTATTTCTCTGTGTTTATAGCAAGCTTTTTCATAGGGAACTCAGAGAAGGGTCTCACAAGACTTAGAACTTAAATTCAGTTCCTAAGAAGAGTCTTCCCAAATTATCTTCAATTTGTGTGGATCCCATTGAATACATACAGAAATATCTGTATTTCTCTGTGCAAAATGTGTAACACCAGATTTTAACCCAAAGCAGTTTTTTCATATACAGAAATCTATTAAACTGAGTTGTTTCCTGTTATTTTCCTAAAAAAAAAAACCCCACCTATAATCTATTCCTGAATTGTAGAGAACACAGATTTCCATGTTGTTTGAGGTCTAACTCCACCTTTTTCCTTGGTGTGATGTTAGCTGGGAGTTAAACCCCCTTGGCTGGGTTTTCTGGGGTAAATGTAGAAGAGTTGAAAACCCATCCTTAACATCTGCCCCAACCACAGACAGGACTCCAGATTCCACCAAGTTGAACTGAATGCTCTTGAAAAGGACAACACTCTGTGTTCCTTCCTTGGAACAGCCCTTCCTGTCCCTGGGAAATTCCTCCATACCTGGCAGGTAAATCAGAGAGAGAACACTCTGCTTATTAATTATCATCTGGGGGTCCTCATTACCAGATTACCTTTAATCTGCAAGCCAGGCCAGCGCAGGGAATGGATTTTTCCCCCCCGTCTGTGCTTTGAATGATGATTTGTTGACTCTCTTTGATATCTGCAGGCATGGAGGAGGAGGAGAGGCTCTGATACCTCCAGGCTTTTTGCTCATGGGCAGGAGCCCATTGTGGGGAGGCCCAGACTCTCTGCACTCGGGAAAGGAAAATGGATGAAAGGGAATTGCAGCCTTGCATATTGCCAGTGCTGTGCTGCATGGAGGGAAAACTCCATCCATCCAAATCCCAAAAAGGCAGATCTCTGCCAAATCCCATTTGAAGATGCTGCAGGGCTGGGAATTGGCCCCTCATTAGAGATGCTGAGAGTTCTCTCCTTAGGAGGGCACTCTTCCAGCCCATGGAATTTCATGGGAGATGAACAGGTAAAACCTGCCAAAAAAAATTCTACCGTGTGGGCAAATGCAGCAAACTGGACCAAAAGTTGTTCTCAGCATGCCAAAAACTTTCTGCTCAGTGCCAAAGAGTTGCAATTTTAACATCTCTTATATTTTTAGTACTGCACTGTATTAGCTGACAAGTCGAATAAAATAGAGAAGATGTATTGCTCAATAGTACCCACTAATCAGCATTTATTAAATACATATATACAGGTAGAAATAGATAAATTGGATCAGTGGACCAATTTTTATTATTATATTTGTTTGACGCTACATAATAAAGTAACAGGTCTCTCTGAGGTACAATTGCTAAAACTTCACGAGAACTAAAAATTAATATTCTAGAAATCATAGAAAGAAATAAAATAGAACAATTTTAATGTCAGAGGCTGTTTGGGTTTTTTCCTTAATATGTCTCCTGGGATTTATATTGAATCATGGAATAGTTTGGGTTAAAAGGGACCTTAAATCCCATCCATTCCCACCTCTGCCATGGCAGGGACACCTCCCACTGTCCCAGGTGCTCCCAGCCCCAGTGTCCAGCCTGGCCTTGGGCACTGCCAGGGATCCAGGGGCAGCCACAGCTGCTCTGGGCACCCTGTGCCAGGGCCTGCCCACCCCCACAGGGAACAATTTTATCCATATCTGTATCCTAAATTTCCCTTCTTTTATTTGAATTGGTCTGTATTTATCCTACTGGGAGCCCATACAACATAGATTCCCATTTCCAGAGGGGATTGTTCTGAAAGGACTGGGATTGCAGCAGGAACTGGGAGCAGTTTGGGAACATCATTTCAGACGTACCACAGACCAGTTCTTAATTTTAAAATAACTTCAAAACTGTTATTTGGAAAGCAGAAGCATAAAAGCAGGTAACCTATAGGCACATGAGACCTCTGGGCCACCTGTGGCATCACTGTTTTGCAAAAGGGCAAAATCTGATTTGCAGGCAGGGAACAAAACCCTCTTGAAGCATGAAACTACTCATTGAAAGGCATGATCCTAAATTTGGGTGTTTTATGCCTAAAGAGAATCAACCACAGGAAGGTTTGTAAGAGGAACAGGCAACATCACCTGACTCAGACCCAAAAGGTTGGCCTGAAAAGAGGGAATTCTGCCTCCAGCTTTTCTCCTGGGCCTGTAGGAATGGCTCTGAATGACATCTGAATTGCCTTGATGAGAATTTGGGCATCTCATGGAGTTTTGAATGTCAGGACGAGCTACTTAAAACTCCATTTAGAACTTAAAACAGAGAGATTGATTTTCTGATGAAGCCCATGGGGATGTTTCTCAACCAAGTTAAATGAAAAGGAAATAAATTTGGAGGAAATTAATTTGAGAATGAATCCTTGCCTTTTTTTCCCAGTTTGTTTTACATTTTCCTTTATTTTCTGTGGTCCTTTTGCAAACAACAATCCCACCCTGTGCATGGCAGCTCTGAGCTGTCTCCCACAGCTGGATGCAGCTGCACCTTGGAAACACCTCACATCCCACAGCCATGATATTGGAAATGTCTATGGATATACCCTCTTCCTCACAGCTCCCAGAATGCCAACCATCAGCTGGGTGAGGAGATTAAACCAAGAGAAAGGAAAAAAAGAGGAATAAATACAGCAGACCTGGGAATACACACATTAAGCATTCTATTGTGCTTGCCCCAAAATTATATTCTTGGGAATTTACGCAACATTTTATTACTTGCTGTATTTAAAAATATATACTTCATCCAACTCTTCTTTACACAGTGGTGCTGCTAAACTTTTAGCATATTTTATGTGTTCAAATAAACTCCAGAGCATGGCTTGCAATGTTAAGGCAAAGGCAGCAATTTATTAGCAGAATTCGATTTCACACTCGTGGTCTCTACCCAGAGCCTGACATTGCTCTGTTTGCTCCTTGTAAACCTTAGAACTTTTCCAATGAGCACAGAAATCTTGTTTCACATCTGGGCTAAGACTTAAACCAAGGTGGAATATCAGAAGTAGCCATGAGAGCAAGAGTTCAGGTTCTGAAGGCATGACTAAACCTAAGAATTTCTAACAGAAATGGTTAAAAAGCATGTAACTGTCCCCAGTTCAGGCCAGAGAGGCAGAGGGGTGAGCATTTTGACAGCCTGGTGTCTCCACAAGCTGCCTCAGACTCCAACTGCACCATCTACAACCTCTATAGCAACAATTTTCATAGGACCTCTCCTCCAACAGAAATGTTGAGGTTGGAAAGGTGTTGTCTCAATTTCCTTTTAGAACTTGTCAATGAGTGTTTCAAAATGTTCTTTAACAACTCAGGGAAAGGACATCTTCTGCTTGCTGTGGTCACTTTGCTGGTCTGGACTAACCAGCCACTCCATGGGTTTGGTTTGTTTTTTTTTCCCCAGAAACATGGTAAAATTCTGCCTGCCTGGGGGATTTCTGCTTGCAATGATGTTTGCTCTTCCTGTGCCGGGGAAAAAGGGACCCTGTGGTCACCTCTGGAGCCCTGACCCGGGATCACACCAGGCTCATTCACATCTTCTGCAGGCACAGCCACAGCTCAAGTGCTCTGAGCCAAGCCAGAATAGTTAAACTTGTCGCCATCTCTGAGTTAGAAAAGTGAATTTAATCTTGGGCTGTCAGCTCAAATTTTCCCCACAACTTCATGAAACAGCCTTATTTTCCCATAGGAAAAAAAGCTATGGGCTTCTTGCAAACCTTGGTAAGGAGTTATTTTGTTTGCTTTTGCAAGACTATCAACAAACCAAACTATGCAGGCTTGTGTTTAATTGGGAAACTTTTCCTATCATGCATTTTCCCACTCCAGAGAAACGAGGCCACCGAATGTGAAATGTGAGGGTTTGTAGGATTTGTCCTTTGGATGCTGTTAAACTCTCCACGGGTTTTAAAACAACTGCAACTGCAGCTGCACATTGGCACAAGCCCTGTGGAAAACCCCCAGACATGGAGAAAATTTCAGCTTGGTGTTTTCTCCATGCCAGTGACAGGTCAGGTTATCAATTGAAGGGGACAAGAAAGAGCAAGAGGAAAAAATGATCTGGTTGTCCTTCATCACACAACTCCTCCTAGAGCCAGGGCCTGTGGTTAGACCCAGAACAAACAAACAACTGCTAAAGGTTGAGAAAACAAAGCTGAAAACCGCACGTGGGACTTTTCCCCCTCCTGCATAGATTGGATGGATGAAAGGATTGCTCCAGCCATGTGGTTGGGTTCGGTGGGACCATGCTGGGGCATGGGAGGGGGAGAAAAACTCACTGAAAAGCACCCTGAAAACACAGCAAAGGCGTTTCTGTGCACGTCAGGCTGCTTGGAAGGCAGGGCTGTTCCAGGCACTGAGTTAAACCAGGCACGGCAGAGGAGGTACCAGCTGGTCATGGCATGGTTTGAGTTGGAAGGGACCTGGAATCTTGTCCAACCCTCCTAGCCTGAGCAGGGACATCTCTGAGATCAGGTCAAGCTGGCAGAGGGAGCCTTCTGTGGGTTTTTCCTGTGTTTTTAATGTGAAGAGGAACACAAACAACTCTGAGCACAACCTCTGCCCGTGGCCCATGGGTGGCTGTCCCTCCTTCAGGGCCAGGATCAGTGTTGGTACCACTGGAACCAAAACTTCACAATATGGTTTAGTGGGCATGGTGGCATTTGGTTGTCTTGATGACCTTGGAGGTCTTTTCTGACCTCTCCTATGAGGAGAGGCTGGGAGAATTGAGATTGCTCAGCCTGGAGAAGTTTCAGGGTGACCTAATTGCGGTCTTTCAGTACCTGAAGGGAGCTACAGGGAAGATGGAGAGAGATGTTTTGTGAGGGCCTGGAGTGACAGCACAAGGGGGCAGGGTTAGATGGGATATTGGAACGAAATTCTTCCCTGTGAGGGTGGGGTGCCCAGAGAAGCTGTGGCTGCCCCTGGATCCCTGGAAGTGTCCAAGGCCAGATTGGATGGGGCTAGAAGCAACCTGGGATAGTGGAAGGTGTCCCATGGCAGGGATTTGAAACTGGATAATCTTCCAGGTCCCTTCCAAGCCAGGCCATTCCATGGTTCTGTGATTCCATGATTCTGAGTGGAGCCAGGGCTGGCGTGGATTCCTTGGCTCCTGCCCTCCGTGCTGATGGCTCTGGGTACAGAGGGAACAAACACAGTGGGAATTGCCAACCCCAGGCTCGTGCTGCTCTGCAGGAAGGAAGGTGCTATTCCACAAATATTCATGTTATCTTGTTCTAAAAGATATTTTGTTCTTAATAGTGCATGTTATCACCATGGAAATAGGCAGGCAAAGACAAAAAAAAAATGCATTTCCAGGAGTTTTAGGGAATTCCATGTGATAGGCCACTTTCTGCTGTAACAGACAGAAGATTTTACATCCTCCTGAAGGAAGTAGTGGACTTCTATTTTGTACAGCCCATGAAAGCAGCTGGAGCAGGAAAATGAAGATTCTTTTTTGGGGGAACTTCCTACAGATGCTTTGGAAAAGCAGCATAACAAATATATGATTTTGCCAGGACAAACCCAGGTCCTTCCATTAGGATGCTTTGAGGGGTGGGCAGAAAAGTGATTGTCCAGTCCAGCCTCACAGGAACATCTGTGACCAGACTGTGTTTTGCCATTTCAATTTTCAGTTAGCTGCAGAAACCTTCATTTTCAGTCCTGCTGACACAATTTCAGCACTTTAAACCATAATTTTGTGCTGTGTAGCTACCACTATACAGTCAGATATCCTTCCAGAGTGGGCCACAAACTCACTAAAGGGCTGACTTTAATTAAGAGTAAGTTCAGAAGTACAATTATGTATGAAGGTACATGGAAGCCAGAGAGCAAAGATGCAGAAAGTTCAAGGCCCACGTGCTGGTGCTGGGAGATGAGCAGCAGCTTGCTGCAGGCAGGTATTAGTTTTCATGAAAGTGCTGGAGAAATCCCCGAGGCTGTCAGGGTGCTTGTACTGGGAAGGAGCTGAAGTTACAGCAGGAAAAAAACTTCTGATGTGGGATTTCCAACCACATCAGGCTGGTGCCCTGCTATGGTTTTCCAAATTGGGTACCAAATCTCCCTACCTAAATGCCTTGATTGTTTTCCCAGGGAAAGTAACAGAAGGTGATCAGTACCTCCAACTGCACAAACCTTATGTTATCTTTATTAAAACAAGCCACAGAATTACCTACATTGTACGCCTGGAAAGATTTTTTGACAGATCCAGAGATGAGCATGTGTTAAAATAATCATCTAGGAAAAAAAAAATAAAGCTCGGAATATCAGAAACGTCAGTTGCTTTTTGAATTATTGCTTCTAAGCAATACTAAGAAAAATACAGCCCGGAAAACTTTTCAGCGTCGATACCAAAACCCAAAGAAATTATTCAAAAATGGCCGCATGGACGATGAACAAAATTAACCGTCAGGAAAACTTGATGTTTAGCCACGGGTTCATATTTTCCCCCATGCAGATGTTACAGTGAGGGTGTCAACAGCTGGATCCCTTTGTGCCCGCGCTGGGGACGGCGGCAGCCCCGCGGATGGCTAGCGCGCTCGGAGGGCGCGGGCCCAGCTGCAGTGCACATGAGTTCAAGCTCCTGCCCGGGCCTCATGTTTCAGCATGACCTCAGTTTCCTGTGCTGAATGGGAACCAACGCGAGCGAGCACTTGTAAAACTGTTTTTGAAGAGTGAAGTTATGAAGAGGTGCTGCAGTGTCAAACATCTGCTCCATCCATTACGCTCAAATAGCAGCGCTGACTGTACAGTAGGGCAAGAGCCGTCAATAAATTAAAATCCTCTCGTGGCCGCGCTCTCCTGACTCTCTCGAGCCGCCTGGCTCTTGTGCCAGTTTGAACCGTGAAAGAAAGAAGCTAAATAAGAGAACAAGAGTGTTGCTTGTTTGGTAATTAGGGGTTTCTTATGGTTGTTTTTAGGGCAAGCAGCTCGTGGGTTCATTGCTCATTTAATATTTGTAATCACTCGCCGCCCAAACTCAAATTTCAACCTACATTAAAAAAATAATTTTGCTTCTATTGTAATTTTTGGTTCAAGTAGTAGTGGGAGAAAATAACAAACATGGTTTTTTGAAGGCTGTACAGTTCACAGATGGATAAGTACTGAAATTCTATATTTGTGATTTCTGGAACCCAATACAGTTAATTACATTAAGATATGTCCTGTAACTGCACCATGTATCTCTTGTCAAATTTGGCATGTACGTTAATTACCTCAGGAAAAATACATGTTAGCTTAATGGGGTGGCTGCTTGTTGTGATAAAATATAAATTGTGTTCCAGACAAGATACATTGTGCAAAATAAGCAAAAATCTTAAAAGCAGAGATCTATTTATAGCCAGGAGCGGGGTGGGGGTCTGGGAACTAAAATATCAACCCAGGCAGTCTGAGAAAATGTTCAGAGGCTGAAAAGTTGTTCACCTCAGGGTTATTGGTTCAGATCTTGCTGGGATTACTCATGTTCATCAGAAGCTGTTACCACCAAAAGGATCTGCTGTGGTCAGCATGGAATGGGCTGCAGGGATGTGACCCCTATCCAAAATTCTGGTGACGATGGGAGTGCGTGGTCCTTCCCACTCTGAAAATCCTCCCTGTTTTCTCCAGTCCCTCTTCAGGCAATGTGAATCCAAACATGAATCCAAAGAAAACCTTTGGTCCACTCGTTCACATGCTGGTACCATCACGCCACCTGGTTGGGGTCCTCTGCCTTTCTTTCAGCTGTGGATGTAGGGAAAAAAATGTTAATGTGAGAATGATAAATGTGTAGGAACAAATCGAAACACCACACAGCAGTTTAAAGAGAAAAATGGAGGCACTGCTGGTCCCTGTTGGGAATGAGTTTAGGAAGGACAAATGAAGATTTTGAGCTTGAAGGCATTAGGATGAATGACCAGAATGTTCCTATGAGCCAACCTGAATGTTGTCCAAGATATTTTTACCTCCCAGATGTGTTGTGTCATTCATATCCACTTCCTAGTTATCTCATCTTTAATGCCATGCTAATATGACCATATTGCCCTTGGACCCTGGGTATCTTCATCACCTCTCCCTTCCTTTTGGTCTCCACAGGCAGAAAAACATACAAGTCTTCATCACAAAATCAGCACCAAAATACCAATTTTCAGGTGAGTTTCAAAGGATCTTTAACCCCACATGGAGACCAGGGCTCCCACCTGTCTGCAAAATGCATCATCTCAAACAATTCAACTTCCAGACCCAACAACATGATGGGGGAGAGAGGATCGCTTTCCATTTTGTGGCCAAAATCCTCTACAAATTTCTAGAAGTTCATCCATAAGATCCATAATGAGGCATTGCAATTGTACGTTCACACACAGGGAAAAAAGTTAAACTAAGGAGATTTTTACTTTAGTGGACTCTATTTCACATAATGCAACATAATCTATTCGGAGTCAGCACACAGCCTCAGGCATCTGGCTCAGCTGGAAAAGTAGCCTCTTGAAAAAAGAATTAGATGTGTTTTTGTGGCTGCAGTTAACAACAAATCCAAAAAGAATCATCTTGTGAAAAATACTTGGCTAGAAAGTGTGATAAATATCATATACTCCCTGCATGGCTGTGGAAGTCATGGGATTCTGACAGAGCAGGGCATGAATTTTGAGATAACAAATGGAAAGGTGTCGAAATATTCCAGCAGCTTTCCTCCTGGTCTGCTGGTGAAGATAGCCCACAAAGCAAACTGTTCAGCCTTTGAAATTCTCTGCAAACTCATTCCTTTAGTGCACATAAAGATTTAAATGTTACAGTTGGAACCTGCACCATGAAAGTCAGAGACAACAAAAATCCTAACTTTTCTGAAGTGATTTAGGGATTTACACATCTTCTTCGGGTGCAAACTGGAATCATTCCACTGACTGACTGGTTTGACGAGCAATCCTGTAAAAGAACAAGAGAAAGACAAAGATAAAGCAAAACAAAACTAGAAATTCTTGGCACTTGGGGATTTGTGTTGGCCAAATGACGAGACTGAATCCCAGAATCTCTGTTTGGAAAGGATATGAAGTCATTGTTCAAATGTGCACATAAACTGGATCTAGAGGGATAAGATTAAAAAAATTTACAGAGTTCAGTCTCATAAAACTATCAATTATACAGGACTGTTTGTGTCCATTTCTGTGAATTTTCCTGTAGACCAAATGTTTTCCTTTACTTCTGGGTAGACCATGGAGCTGGCATAAAATCTGGAAGGTTACTAAAAACAAAGGGCCAAAGATCTGCTTAGCAAACATTTTGTGGCTTCATTCACAGAGCAGTTGCTGTAGGAGGAGCAGGGTTGGCTGCTGTGAAATAGGTGCATGAATTGATTTTATGAATCCATCTGCATTTTGCAGATGAATCCTCTTCCCATTCTTTGAAAGCAGTGAAGTGTCAGGAAAGTGGATTTTCTTCTTCTGGGACCATGCAACGTCTCTGCTTTTCTGGTACTTAATTTAATTCAAGTTAGATGAGCTAAATGCAGGCTGAAGTGTGCTCTGGGTGCAGCATCTTCCTGCACTTAGACAGGGATATGGTTTGTGTCTCACATTTCTCTGGTTAAACTGAAAAAAAGTTAATCAAACACCAACTTTAAAGATTTTTTTGATTGTTCTGTATAATCCCCAAAGCATGAAGTTAAAAGATGCGGAATATAAGATATGGAACCCAGCAATTGCCAAGGTTGGAGATGGTGAGCTGCTCACCAGAGGGTGTGGGACATTTCTGGTGCTGTGGGAGAGGAGCTGGGCAGTGGCAGAGTGCCATTAAATTTTAGTTTAAATCACCCAAAACTAGTTTACACATGTCCCTCATGGAATCATGGGATGGTTTGGGTTGGAAGAGACCATAAAGATCATGCAGGGCAGGGACAACTTCCATGAGAGCAGGATGCTCCAAGCCACATCCAACCTGGCCTTGAGCACTTCCAGGGATGGGGAATTAAGCAGCCTGATCTAGTGGGTGTCCATCTCTGCTTTCTGAGTGATCTGGTTTAATTTTCTAGAAAGTGGGATATTATGGGACGGTTAAAGCTGATGGATAGCCGATGCTCTGTCCAACCTGGTGTGTTTCTATTACAAAATATTCAATTACATTGGGTTATTTTTCCATGATCTTTGGGAGGCAGTCATGGAAATATCTCAAAAGGTAGAGGGGTTTTGTTGCCTGAACTCTGCTCCTTAAAAAAAAACAAAACAAAGAGGAAATCTGAGGTTTGTCCCAAGTCTATCAGAATCCTTTCCTGTGCCAAACTGGGTTGGAAACTCATGAGAACATCTGTCCTGTGAGACTTCTGGTGCTTCCTGCTCCAGCTCGTGTTGGAAACGTCACAAGCACTTCCACAGCTTTTCATGTGGTATTTCAACATCTCTGCCTCCACTCTCGGCAGGGAGAGAGATGCCCAAAAGCAGAAACCACCACAGAAGGGGATGGAAACAAACACAGGGATTTTTTTGTACAGGTTCTTTAGTTATTGTTCTATTTGCATTTTTGTTAGGACTACAGGAAATACTCTGAGTATGGATGCTAAGTAGCATTATCATAATTTCAATTTCACTTCTACTTTTTCTTTGCACAAACAACCCGTGCTCACAAGGCACCTCCTGGATGTCTCTTCCCACCAGCAAACTCCTAGGCTGGAAAATGGAGTGAGACCCTACAGCTTAATTCCCAGCACAGGAAAAGCTGAGGCCTTCATTTCCATGGTTTTTAAGGCCACGAGTGGTTTTTTTGAGGAGCCACAGGCGGGGTCAGGTTGGTGGCACCCACCGGAAAAGGCAACACGAGAGGGAAGGGAGAGGGAAAGGTCCCGTGCAGCCAGATGAGCAGCCAGCAGAATGAAAGGTCAGCAATTTATCAGGTTAAACAAACCTCTCAGAGTTTACCATTTGTTATTTGAAGGCTTGACAAGTTATGGAAAAGCATTTTAATTAGCAACTCTCCGATTTTAAAATAAAAATCAATAAGGCACACGTATTTCTTTAAGCGATGTCCACAGCTCTCCTCCAAAGTTCCAGTTTGACAGATTTCCTTTAGGTTTATTGGCTCGAGATGATGTGATTGTGTTTTAATATGAAGAATTAATAAAAGATATATGAACTTATATTTATATAACCCAGTACAAAAAGGTCAGTGCATTTCCCACTCTAATTTTCTTCACAGTTTAGATTTAAATGAATTTGATTCTTCAAGGAAAAACATCATGACATAAAGACATAACCCTCACACTCTTTGACTCCCATCACCCTCATTCACCAAAAAAAGAGGCCAAAAAAGAGAAGGAAAAGGGAAAAGTGAAACTCAGACTATCTTAATTTGTATTGACTTCATTATTCTCTAGATAAAAGGCTACTCAACATAAATGAGGACGCTGAGTTCAAACTTTTAAAGAATTCACATATTTACATCAATTTTTAAAGGGTTTTATAACTAATGAACTCAGATTTCTTTTGGCATGGCATAAAATCCATTTGTACAGTTTTTAATTAAGAATGCAGCCTACGCAATTAAAATTAAGGGTAGAGACTTCATCAGATGTCCTGTGAGAACCGCAGTCGAAAAAATTATGTTAATGCTGGATGTCCTAAAAGCATTCTCTGAATGTTGGAAACACTTTGTGAGGAATTATTTCTGCTATACAATAAGGATTTATTTAAAGTTGAAAATTAAGAGCTTTTAATTTTGGAGTGTTAGGAACTTATTTATCGCTAATCACTTTGGCATTTGTCATAGTGCTTTTGAAGCAGATGGGATCATTTAAAAGTGCCTCAGTTTTCCTAAAAATTCATGAATTCATATATGTATATA
>VXAX01003035.1:292631-311063 GCA_013399835.1 Leptocoma aspasia | reverse complement strand
ATATACACACACATATATATAGACTAAGACATGCACACAATCTATCATGCAAATAATGCAAATGTAGCCAGGGGAATCCCTAATGCAAATTTTAATATTTAAAGTGACAAGAGCCATTATTGGGAATATTAAGAAACTTCTTTGTTGAAATGATTAAAATGACACTTGAAACAATGACTGAAAATTATAAATAACTCATTTCAAAGTTGCATAAGCTATACAAGAAAATTAAGTTTGATGTAAGTGGAAGGTGTTAAATGAGCTCCAGTTTTCTTTTTAGGAAGTGATCCAGCAGGATCAATGGTGGGATGGGCTTTCCCATTTCCCAAACTCTCTGGATCAGCCTGGAAAGAATTCCTCCAGTGGTGAGTTTAACTGGGTTTTTCAGAGTGGGAGATACTCAAGGAGGAATACGGAGAGCAAGCGGAAAGCGCACGCGAGGGGGATAATACCACAACAAAACAAAGGCCTGATCCATTCCTGTGCAATTCCAACCTCTTCCTTCACATTGGGTGCAGGGATTTGCTTTCTTCCCTTTCCCTGTTTTCCCTTTTTCTTTTCAACATGGCTTAATGCAATAAAAATGTTTTATATTTAGAAGAGTAACAAGGGAGCTGAGGCTTAGCTTTGGAAGGCGAGCCAAATTTCGTAAGGATTTGAAAGTGTAGAATAAGAAGGTTTGGCTCGCAGGAGAAGTCATTTCCAAGCCAAACTCCTGACAGGAATAAATGTGCAAAGAGGAGAGGGGGACACAGGTTTTGGGGAGGAAAGGGGCTGTGGTGATGGATGCAAACCAGGCAGGAAGGAGCAAAGGATGCAGTGGCCGTGACTCACACTGGGATGGGCAACCACTCACTCAGTGGTGGCCATGTGAAAAGTATTCCATAAAACAAAGAGATTAAGCCTGAAGTCCATGGTTTCTAATACTTGAATTCAACAGGTTTTAAAGCATGGATGTAGGGTAGAATAAGGTGCTTCTTGCTCAAAGGAGAGGTCACTGAAATTCAGCTGCAGTTCTCAGCTTGATGAGCTTTGTAGTCTCAGCTCTGTTACTCAGAGCTCATAAAAAAAGCAGTTTTAATCTTTTTTTAGCAAGCAGACATTAGTCAAAAAAGGAAAAAAGATGCTCACAACTGAGTTATAGGTGGCTCTTATCTTTAGAGAGGCCAGTCAACAGCTCCCAGCTAAATCATAAATAGCAAAATGCTTACATAGCATCCACCCTGGAGGTAATTCTCCTCTAATTTACATCGGGTTTACATCACTGGAGCTTTTTCATTTTCACTGGAGCTGCTTGAGATTTACTTGCTTATGAATCAGAGCAGAATCAGGCCCCCAAATAGCTGCCTATGGCCAAAGATAACATTCTGGCCACAAACCTCATTTTTGTTCTTTCCTCCACCCACAACCCAATAAAATTACACAAGACCTGGACCTGAGAGGCCCCCAGATCCGGGCCAAAAATAAATACAAAAATACAATAAAATTTTAATGTGGGGGCCTCGTGCAATCTTGAACCAGTGCAATATTTAACTGTATGAACAAAAGATGAAACGGCAGCCAAGAAATACATTTCACCTATAATTCCATAAGAACATAGGAAGAAAGAGTAAGGAAAAGGAGGAAAAATTGTTCCATAAAATAATAGTAATACCCTGGAACTTAAAAATACCCATAAAATTACAGTACTAAATTATTAGTGCCCATTTTAGATATTCTTTGCGTTTGTCAGAAACTTTTGATGAAAGGCTGTCAAGAGTTTCAAACTGAGGGGAATAAAGTGAGGCCAAGGAAAAAATATCTATTAAGAATATTAAAAGCAATATGCCTGATCCACTGATGCCAGTGCCTGGAAAGCCAAACGAGGCACATCCTTAGGAATTTCTTGTCCTGACATCACACCCCATTGGGAATTCCCTCCAGGAGAAGGTGTAGGGAGGGATGTGTGGGCTCCTATGGCCACCCCCTTGCAGTAGCCTTGCTGAGTCACTACCCCCAGGGATGGGGAATAGCCCTTTGGATAAAAAGCCCTTTAGATAAAAATCCCTTTAAAAATCCTTTCACCCAATCCAGGATTTCAAGCACCAGGAGTGCCTTAATCCAGCCTGACCTACCGAATCAACCCAGCCCAACCCATCCCAGCCTGGGAAAGCAGCACAGGAGCACCAGTGCTGTAGCAATGTTTCACTCCCAAGATCTGCACCATCGGCCCTTGAGGCACTCCTGGCTTGCCCAGAGCTGGGTGAAACTCTGAGAATTTAAGAAAAGTAGTGATGCAGTACGAAAAAAGCCTGGGGTTGATAAGGAAAATGCAGAATTAGGTCTTTTTCTTTCTAATTAAGTCTGTGGGAGTTGCCACCAAACTGGAAGTGTTATTGGCCTTATTGGGGCCAAAGGAATGAGCAGGTCTGCTGTGATTTGCCTTCAGGAAAATTCCCTGCAAAAGTGCAATAGTCAGAGCTTGTGTCATAAATATATGGAACTTAATGTAACGATTTATAATTTATAATTTATAATAGTCAGCTGGACGATCTATTCTGACTCCTCTTCAGATCTTCCCCTTATTTGGCAGAATACCAAAGGTTGTGTTTTGTTTCAGTGGGATTTTAAGCAGAACTTAAAATTATATCAAGCACTTGTTGATGGAAGCTCTTGAATTACTCCAGTCTGATAATGAGAATATTCAAAAATGCTTATGTTCACCCAGAGCTTTTTAATTGGCAAGTTCAGTTTGAAATTATATCAGAGTGTATCTATATATATTTATATCTATGTATTTATATAATCAGATAGATTTTAAAACAGTTTTTAGCATGAATAATTTTTTTTTACATTTTAGATGTGCCATGAGTTTGGTCCTTCTGAGGGTTTTTGGATAGAAATGTCATGACACTGGGATTCGTATTTTATATCAAATTTACCTTTGGATTGACAGACCTTTCAGATCCCTGTGCCTCAGTTTCTGCAGCTGGATCGTGGACCAGACAGCACTGGGAAAGCGCTGGGAGCACTGGGATGAGCTGTTTGATGCAGCACTGGGTATTGTTTCCTCTGCTGCAGCCTCAGGTGGATTTTTCCCCAGAGTTATTTGGCAATTGATAATCCCTCCGATAGAAACAGAGGACTGGAAAAGCAGTGGGCAGAGGGGCTGTTTTTCTGGATTGGTTTCCCCATGTTTAGCTTGTAATCTGTGTATGGAGGTAAATGTGCTGTCGAAAGCAGAGAGGGCTGGAGAGCAGTGAGTGCTAAAGGCGACTGTGCACTCCTGAAAAAGATATAGTGCAGCCTGAGCAGTCCCAGACTGTCCCATCAATTCCCTCTAAACCATGACCTGGAGAAATCACCTTCGAGCTGACAGGGGCTTAGGCAATATTTCAGAATCTGGTCAAGATTTTACAACACCAGATACTGTTTCATTCTCCGGGCTTTCTCTGACCAAAGAATTTTGAACTGGGGCAAACTGTCAAGTATGCAGCGGTTTTGTAAAGCAGACAGCAAGCCAAAGAAAACTATGCTGAGAACACCACAGTTATTGATAAAGAGCCTGCACAGCAATAACGAGATGGACAAACGCTGTAAAAAACAGGGGCTGGGGGGAGATGGGGAAGGGGCTTTGTCAGGGCTGATGCTGAGCAGCTTCCCAGCCACGACTGTGGCCAGAAAGCCAAGCTTGGCTTCAGAAAGCTGCTGGTGCTTCGGTGTAAAGTCCTAAATCAGCACAGATGCAAGTTTGCTCAGAGACTTTTCCCATGCTGGAGCGTTTTTGTGTTTCCTGCCAAAGCCTGTGTTGCAACCTTTGGCATGCAAGTGTTGTAAGGTTGTTTTGGTTTTTATAAAACTCCGTGATAATCGTGGGCCAGATCTCATCGTGCAGCAATCTTGCGGCACTTCGAGTTTTGTCGTTCAGCAGAAGTTATGCATTTCTTCTACTGCTCAAATGAAATGCCTCAATTTCTCATAATTATTTCTGACATTTCACCCATTATTCCCCGAGCCTCCTCAAAGGATGTAAATAACTCATAATTCTCTTGTGAAGGCAAGTGTGAGCTGCAGAAATGTAAACACCACGACATTGCTACGGCACAGCCCTCAAAACAGGGATGGTGCGGTGTGCAAGGGGAGAGACAGAAAGCAAAAAAATAAAAATTTGCTATGGTTGGTGTGGCAACCGAAAGACTTGGGCTGATTTCTCCTCTTCCAGATACCCAGAACTAAACATCAGGAGCAATTAAAAAATTGTGGTCTTTTGTAAATTACTCCCAGAAGAAATCTTGGAAATCTTTCATTTTAGTCCTTTCGGTCCGCTGAAGCATAAAGCCATTATGAATGAACAAAAATACTAGAGAGAAAATTGAAATACAACAGTAATTAACAATATGAATATATCAAAATCCAACCCAACGGGCAGGATGGGGCCATCAGACACTTTAGCATTTGAGTGACGGGCAGGTAGGGCACCTTTGATGTCACTTTTCCACCAAGGAGTGACTGAAAGATGAGCAATTCCTCCTGATAGAGGGATGTTGTCATCATTTCAGTCTAAAAACCTTATATTCAAGGTGCCCATCTTGTTTACCTTCGAATAATAAGTAATAATTCTCATTTTAGGATCTTCTTTTCTGTTGCCATATGCTAAATGTCAACAAAGGATTATAGGAAAAATCATTGGAAATGTGCAGCTATCACAAATAGAGATTTCCCTCTGGGTTCTCTAATACTTTACAGACAAATGTTAAAGATTTATTGCACATGAACATCAAACATGGTTTTACTACAGTTCTCATTTGGATCAAATTGACACATTTTACATTCATTTTAGCCTAATGAGATTCTTTCACTACACATTATATTCCAAGTGACCTCGTACATGAAATTTGTGGCATGGAACAAACCCACTGATATAACAAAGCCCTTTCCTGACCAACTTTTGGACTTTTCAGAAAAGAAAAGAAAGAGTTTAGCAAGGTCATGAGTCTTGAACATGCATTTATTCATCGATGCTCAAGAAAAAATTAACACAAATACTGTGTAGATTATCACGTTTTGCCAAATTTCCATTTTCAGTGTTCACACCTCAGGAGTCTTTTGAACTTTGATTACAATCTGAATATTCAACACGTTGGGTCCAATCCAAATATTTATATTTACACCCGAAATATCAACAGATTGCTAAAGAATTCCTGGAAGAATTTTGCCTCTGGTGATCAGAATCAGGCCACAAATAAACCAACGGAATCCCAGCTGCTGGAGTCTGACTTTTGAGAGCAGTTCACTGCAAAACCTTTCCTGACACTTTTACACAATGCAAAATTTGCTTTTGCAGGAGATTCAGTAGTTTAGAAAGGAAAAAAAAAAAAAGAAAACTATTTTTTTTGGCTTATCAAAGTAATTAGTAATGGAATGTAGGTTTTTAACACTGTGCTGTAATGTTGTACCAGGGAAAGGTAGCAGATGACCTTGAAAGGAGGTGAAAGGAGACTAGAAAATGTTAATTAAAATTATTAGTGCTGTTTGAGGTGCTTATCTTGTTTACTGCTAAGGTGTTGCTCCCTTCTGCATAATTAGGGGTAATTTTACTTACTTTCAAGTCTGTAATTTTAAATATCACAAAGTTTTATCTTCCAACAAGAAGTAATTCATTATTGGTTTGTATGTAGCTGCTTGATGTTTTAATCAATATATGCAACTTCCACAAAGTCTGTTAGAATTTGTCAGGAGGTTTTATACATCTTTTATGGTGCAGGATTAGGCATGCTATATGAAGCTGAAATCCCATTTAGAAATGAAATTTAAACATAATTCTGTGTTTATGATGTGAAGATATATTTTGACTTGATCTGTCCTTTTACATTTCCCTTTATCCACGATTATTGGAGGACAATGATATCGGGAAAACAAACCACAGTGAAGTTAAATCCATTTGAACACAAAGAGTTACTGTCAGTTAATCCTAATAGAGACAATACCGATTTTTTAACTAAACTGCTTAAGAAATGAATATGTCTTGCATGCTTTCAATTTGTTTTAAATCCTAATATGCAGAGCTCTTTGCTGTTGTCTAATATTTGCATAAAATATTTAATCTTGTACTTTAAATTAATGATATTAAAGGTCTAAATGTTTGAAAAATGTTGTTGTCAGAACAATGTAATCTTTTCTCTCCAGACTTTCTTCATATAATTGTGGTGCCCTTATCCTAATATACTTGTAACCTTCCTCTGCATTGTCCTGCTTTGAATGTTCTCTTCCAGGACTTTCTTTATTTAGAGATTTCTACACTTTTTTATTATTTTTTTTAATATTAAGAAGTGGGGCAGGGAAGTTCCTCTGCTCTCCAGGATACACGCCAGGAAGAAATATTCCCAAAATATCTCATGAGTCAAGGTCTGGACATCAGCGTGTGGGGCAGGGGCAAGGTGGGGGCTCATTTTTTAATTTTGCTGCTGTGATAAAAATATTGCTGGTCTTTTATCTTCAGCAGAGCAATTAAAGCCATGCAGGGTACTTGAAACCCTGTAATTTTTAACCACTGGCATAGTAGGTAGGAAGAAGCCTACCATTGCCATGAGGCTTTAATTAAACCATAAAAAAATGGGAAAATGTCTTCAGGAGCACATATTAAAATAGGCAAGGAGCTTCAATTCATTTTCTTAAATTTACTGAATATTGAATAGGCTGAAAGTTTGCTGGCTTAATGTCATAACAACTTAATACTGATATTTTATAAGGGAATAGACCCTTTTTTGTTGCGTTTCTCCCAAATAACTCAACGATG
This sequence comes from Leptocoma aspasia, assembly GCA_013399835.1. NCBI lineage: Eukaryota > Metazoa > Chordata > Aves > Passeriformes > Nectariniidae > Leptocoma > Leptocoma aspasia. The sequence goes on along the minus strand of VXAX01003035.1, from coordinate 304,288 downwards.
CCTGCTAAGGGGTTGTGCTGAGGTGGTGCAATTAGGTTACTAATTGATTAAACAAATGGCAGGCAGCATGTGCTCTGTGGCATGCAGGAGGGTGGCTGGGCAGGGGTGTGGGACCGTGTCACCGCTGTGGGGCACAGCCAGGCAGGTGGCCACCATTGCCTGGCTGGGGCAAGGCAAGGAGCCTTGATGACAACGGGATTAACCCTGGAGGAAGAGTCACAAACAAGAGTGCCACTAAAGGAGGAAATTAGGAAGAAATCAAGAAGAAATTCTTCCCAGTGAGGGTGGGCAGGCCCTGGCACAGGGTGCCCAGAGCAGCTGTGGCTGCCCCTGGATCCCTGGCAGTGCCCAAGGCCAGGCTGGACACTGGGGCTGGGAGCAGCCTGGGACAGTGGGAGGTGTCCCTGCCATGGCAGGGGTGGCACTGGGTGGCCTTTAAGGTCCCTTCCAACAAAACCTTTCCACAACTCTAAAGAAGCAGGTGCCAGTGCTGGTGCCAGGATTGCACTCTTGAGGATGAGAAGAGCTTCATGGCATTTGGGGTCTGCCTGACTGCAGGGAAGGGATGCAGCCTGTGGTAATTAACCCATGCATGGATCAAAGGGTCCCTGGGAAAAGAGCAGCAGCTCTTTGGCAGCCCAGGGTGGTGCTGCAGAGCCTCCCTGTGCTCCAGGGCCTCCCAGCACTGGCACATGCATGGATCCTGGGCAAGGGAATAACTCTGGGGTGCTGCAGTGCTCTGGGAGGATGAGGGGCACTACACTGAGTGTTGGAATTCCTCAATTCCAGTTCCTCAGCTCCATCAGGTCTGCTTTCACTCTGACTGCAGGTGCTGCTCCTCACCACCTCTGCAGGAGGAGATGGAGCAACCCTGGGCAGCCTCCTGCAGGGAGAGGAGAGCCAAGGTGCTGGCACTGCCAGGAAGGATGCCCTGCCAGCAGCTTGGATCTCTGGGCTTCTCTCTGGCACTGGAAGGACTGTGGTGGCATTGGGAGGGCTGTGGTGGCACTGGGAGGGCTGTGGTGGCATTGGGAGGGCTGTGGTGGCATTGGGAGGGCTGTGGTGGCACTGGGAAGACTGTGGTGGCACTGGGAGGGCTGTGCTTTCAGTGGTGCCTGCTCAGAAGAAGCAGCAAGAGCAGAGAAGCGGCTTTGGGGGGAAAAAAGGGAATTAATTCAGCTTGGAGAAACAATAGGAGAGGAAGGCAGTAAGGCAAAGAGGCACATGAAGGATCTCAAGAGCAGAAGACAGCGATATTTCCAGGGATTTATGTGGCACTAAAAGGGATGTATTATGGCAAGTAGATGAAAGGACATATTATACTGCCATATTTGATGCATGGCCACATAATCACACTAAACTGAATTTTGAATAAGAATGGAAGAAGATGTAGCCAATTGGAACTACAGGGAGAATTTAAATAGTGGACCTAATAATTTGGGGGGTTTTCCTTTGTGGCATGGGGTGAACGTCAGAACAGCTGAGAACAGCCATGGAAAATTTCAGGACACGGCTTCTCAAAATTTCTGGTTTGTTTGGTTTTGGGTTTTTTTTTAATGGTGGATCAGGTGACACCCAAATGTCACCTGCACTCTGTGGTGTGGCTGTCCCAGCACTGGGCAATGCTGACTCAGCAAAAGGTGGCACACAGTTTTTTGCAGGACCCTGCTCTCTCTTTGAAGACCCCTCAGGCCAAATGGGGACTGAGTCCAGGCATTCCCTTTGCCTCCAGATGGATTTCCTCAAGGACAAAATCTCCAAGGACATTGCCAAACTTCATGAATTTTACCTTCCTTCTCCCCCAATCCATGTCAAACCATGAACTTGGCACAATTTGCATCCCCCAGCCTGGATTCTCTTGCAAGGCTCCCGTGCCAGAGCAGAGCTTGAACAGAACCTGCTCCAAGTCTGATGTTTGTAAGGAAGCCCAAAACCTGGGGAATTTGGGGTTGTTTGTTCCAAACATTTCAAACAGTTCCAGTGACATCTAGTGGGGAGCAAACCCCTGCAAACGGCTCCAGCCTTACAGAAAAATCCCATTATCCTTTATTTTCTTTTAACCCACTGGGCAATAGTTTCCTACTGAAAAAAAAACAAAAAACCTCAGCTGTGGTTTGTGTGCCATACACCATGATTGAAAAATAGTTTCATAGTCCACTGAGAATTTCTCCTTTCTGGAAACATTTCATCTATTAAGGACCATTTGGAATTTTCTCTGGGACATTCCACTACATCTAAAATAAACTCATGGAAGAAGGTCATGAAGCCTTTGGAAAAAAAACAACAATCACCACAAACTCTTAGAAATTTAAATTACTCAGAGAACAACAATAAAAATCTTACTCCAACTGCTGCAGCTCTATTAAATAGAAATGTAACTAAATATAGTTAAAGTGATGTAAAATGAGCTTGGAAGCAAAACCAGGTCATCTTTCTCTCCCTCCCATCTCCCATTTTCCTCTGTGCTGTCTCCCTGTGCACCTTCTGCACGTGTTTCCTACTGAGTGTGGTTCTGGGAGGGGAGGTTGCAAACATCAATCAATCACAGCCAAATCTCTTCTCTTTTACTCAGGGTGAGTAAAAGCTGCCTCAGAAGCACTCCTTGATTCCATAATGTCCTTTTTCCTCTTCTCTCTGAGGCTCTGTGCAGCGCCAGTGAGTTACCCTGATTTAAGGAGCAGCTCAAGCTTTAGGGTTGTGTCAGATCTGAGCAAGGTTCCTGAACCAGGCAGGTTTTCCAGGGGAAATTGTCCCCGTCTGTGGCAGGGGGGGGGAACTAGATGGTCCTCAGGGCACTTTCCAACCCACACCATTCCATGATTCCCAAGGCATAAATTGGAGCCACAAAGAAATTATTAATATCAGCGTGGTGGCAATCCAAAGTTCTGCAAGTCAGACCTAAGCTCTGTGTTTTGAAAGCAGAAATATTGTAGCAAAATGTGGGGTGTTTTCCCTAAAATGGAAAAGTCGCACCATTAAATTTAGGAGTGGATACACACATGTCCACAGTATTTTTGCTTCCTGATTTGGGATCATTGGACACTGGATTTCCTGGACTTTTCCAACAGCAGTACCAGAGGAAAAATACAACATTACCTGAGGGCTGTGGTGTGGGTGTTGTTATATTGACCTGACACCAAAGGAATACCAGAAAGTCCAGAAGCATCAAAGATTTGAAAACCCCAAAATGATTTTGAAGTTTTTCATGCCAATAGAGCTTGTGTGGGTTTGAAAAATTTGCCTGAAAATTTCACAAGAATTCCATTTCTCTCGAGTTTCCAGTCCTCCCCTTGATCCTGGCTATAGCCTCACAAATACATATGAAAAAAAGAAAGAGAAACATCATTTAGCGTGGCTGTTTTTAAAAGTTTTGGTTCAATTTTGCAATAAATTTTGGATGCTGGCTCTAAGAATCCTGTTGCTGAGACAAGGGCAGCTGTGTTTCAGCAAAGAGACTGCCATGAGTCACCCATTTTCTTTCTCTCTTGTTTCTGTTTTCCTTAATCTGAAAAAGAAAATAATAATCCAGACTGAGAAACATAAGCTTTGCTCCTCGTGGATGGGAAAGGCTGGGAAGTTCTGTTCCCAGGTCTTGCAAAGGAGTTGGGGTGTGAGCAGGAAAGCTCAGTTCAGTCTCTGCATCTCAGCCCACCTTAAACTGGGCCTAAACTGGTCCTGACTGGGCCTGAGACCCTCAAAACTCCCAGTGGTGCATAGAAATCCAACTGCTCAGATGATGTGGAGCCTCCTTCTCATTTTCAGATAACAAAGGCAGCTAAAATTTATTTCAACAATTTCCCAAACTTTCTCTTTTCCTCCATAGGTTGTTGTTTCTATGTTACCATAGAGATTTTGGGCTCCCACCAGAATTGGAGAAGGATTGGCTCTGGAGGTGCTCTCCCAACCAAATTGTCTATGGACAACTTTGAAAAATTCTGGGCTAACTAATCCCTGCTTCGTCGCAGTGCATTAATTAAAATTAATTCATGCTTGTAAATCGCTTGCAGTTACGTAGAGAGAAGCAAAAATATTTACAATGTTCCATTTTTAGTTGCATGGAAATTCTTGGAAAATGCATTTTGTCATTCTTCCTTTCAGAATCACCAAATTGTTTTTATTTTATTTGTGGTTTTGTGAAAGAGGAAAAAAAAATATACAAATTTCTCTTTGTAGCATTTATTTGGTTTGGTCTAAAATTCCAAGGAAAATGCATTCCTTTCAGCAAAGACATTTCTTGGGCTCTGTTGTGCACTCAGAGGCCTTGAGGTCAGAGGGTAAATTTGTCTTAGTTGCAGCTTATTTCCATGGGCTGAATCTTACATGATTAGAAGTGTTTGGCCACTACTGGGAGAGGTTGGAGAGAAAGGAAGGTCAGGTGTGTGTCTTGGGAGAAAATCAGAGAGAATTACTATAAAATATGTGCAGTTAAGTGAGAAAATCAGCATCTGCTGGCTGTTTGTTTTCTTTTGGGTTTTTTTGGAATCGCAAGAAATGTTACGAACGCGGTTTTGGTTTGGTTGTGATTCTGGAGGGAAAAAGGGATGAGGATGAAGGTGGGAGCTTTGGGAACGAGAGTAGGAGGTGAGTATTGACAACAGAAGCAGTAACAGCAATGCCATTTTCTGTGATGACTTCAACCCTGTGGAATACAAATCGGGTACAGAGAGAAACAAGCCACCTCTCCAGGTTTCCATCAGCCCCACGGAGAAAAGTCTTCCACAAAAATTTTCTCCACTTCAGCAGTGCAAGTAGGAAAGCCAGGAATCACTGCAGCCACCCACAGCGGCAGAAGAGGCTTCCCACACTTGCAGTTTTTGGGGCAGCATCACCCAGGGTTGGGGTTCATTGTTTTTCTCTCATCTGGGAGATGTGCAGGAGGGAGGTGACTTTTGAAGACCCCCTCAGCCAAATGGGCACTGAGTCCAGGCATTGTTTTTGTCACCAGATGGATTTCCTCAAGGACCAAATCTCCCCAAACTGCATGAATTTTACCTTCCTTCTCCCCCAGTCCATGTCAAACCATGAACTTGGCACAATTTGCATCCCCCAGCCTGGATTCTCTTGCAAGGCTCCCGTGCCAGAGCAGAGTTTTAACGGGACCTGCTCTAAGTCTGATGTTTGTAAGGAAGCCCAAAACCAAAATGTTGCTCTGCCTGAAGCAATCAAAACTGAAAGAGGGCAGGTTTAACTTCCAGAGAGCAGGATTAGATGGGATATTGAGAAGAAATCCTTCTCTGTGAAGGTGGTGAGGCCCTGGCAGAGGTTGCCCAGAGAAGCTGTGGCTGCCCCTGGATCCCTGGCTGTGTCCAAGGCCAGGCTGGGAATGCCTTCTCTGATGAACACACCTCAAATCCACCTTCCTCTGGATGTTTTTGCTTGGTGTCTGCCACAGCAGTGAATTCTGCCTGCCCAGGCCCTCCTGAGCCCTGACTTGCCACACACCTCTCTCACTTCCTGAACATTCTTTCAGGCTGATTTGTTATAACCAGTCTGGAGCAGGGAATCTTTATCAAAGTGCTGAAACTCCAGGAAAGTGGGGACAATACTCCAATAATAACTGGTGGCTGTACCACCACCAGCACAGGCTGCCTGGAGAAGTTTGCACCTGCTTTGGAGAGGCTCCATTTCTGATCTGCAGATGTTTAATAGCAGTGAATATTAAGTTAATGTTAGGAAAGTTGTGGGGTTTGACGTTGCCTTTGGTGTTTATCATTTGCATTTTCCTTCCAGGGGTGCTGTGAAGTCCCTGTGTGAGGCTGACCCCCATCCAGCCCAGCTGGCTCCAGGATCCAATAAATAAAGCCTGGGGAAAGATGCCACAGTGCTGCCCAGCCCTTCCCACATCTTCCCAGCTGCATCCAGCCCTGCTTCTGCTGCTCCTCCAGTTTCTTTTCTTGCTGTAATTTCCATGACAGGAGCTGGGAGTTATCCCTGAGTGCCAGCAGAGAGGAAAAAGTTTCCAGTTTGTTGTTGCTGCTACAAGTCCATCGTGAAGGAACCTTCTACACCTCCTCTCTGGGTGCACTTTTCCAGTGGTGGCAGAGGGGCTGCTCCTCTCCCAAAAATCCTTCTCTGCGCTCAGACCAGCATCACCCTCCAGGCTGGGCTGCCACGGGAGCCTGTGCCTGGCTTCTGCTGACTTAACTGAGTCAGGCAGGCTGTGCTCAGGCAAAAATGATGTCAAAGGGGTGAAACAAAGAGTATTGTGTTTGGCCTATCTTGCAAAAAATTATGCGCCGAGGAAGAATAGCGCGGAAGTGGAGTAAGTACAAAACACACACTGAAGTGTCTCGTCGCTTCTCTGAGACAAAGGCAGACAAAACTAATCAGCAGTGATTTGTTGTGCCAGAAAACGCACGCTCCTGACTATCTCTGGCAGATTATTGCCAAGGAAATAGTTCCTCAATATCCCAGGCACATTCCTGACCTGTATATTATGAAGTTGTTTCTGCTTTATGATTTGTAACCTGCAAAATGCCTGTGATCTTAATAAATGAGAGCTTGTTGCCTCCTGAAATCCGCTGTATTTCATCTCTTGCTTGCCTCCTTTGGCAGTGTTGTTATTTAGGCTGAGTTAGCATTAGTATTCTCCCTGAGCATATCCACTTCCATGAATCCGATCTCATCGCTGCCAGCGAGCACCCTTAGGACACGGTGACACCATCCATATGACATATGATCAGGATGGAAGCATAGCTGGAGGCTTTGTGGAAAACACTGAGGATTTCCCAACCTGGACTTGCTGGTTTTTTTGGGTTTTTTTTTGCATTTCCCCACGAGGAAATATTGTGGACTTGTTTAATTGTGCAATCGAGCCTACACCCTGTGGTTGGTCCCTGTAACTTAATAGTAAACCTGTAGAAAGGAAACTATACAGGGTGTCTTACTGACAGTGTTCCTATAGTACAATTCAAATTGCCTGAGGTGCAGCCCGGCACAGCTTCTGAAAATAAAGATATTTTCCTCTGTCATTTAGAGGAAGTTTTCTTGCTGTTTACAGGAGTTTCAGGTGGCAGGAGAATTCAGGGTGCTGCTCTCAGGGGTGTCCATCCATCCTGGGAGCAGCTCATGGAGCCACCCATGATCAGACACACGGGAAAATACTCAATATTCATAGAAAAAAGCAACTATGAATCCTCTCCATGCTTCCCAATGCTTAAAGCAGCACAAAAGGCTGCAAGTTGTCCTTGCTCTATCAATTAAATGACACCAAGAGAAAATAAAATGATACCAAAAGTAATTTAGAAACCAAACCTCACAGGGCCGAGCCTGACATTGACCTTTCACACCACCTAAATTATTGCATCCACTTTCTTCAGCCACTAAAATATATTTCTGTACATTTGAAATAAAAATAAGGGTGTATTTGTATTATTAGGAGGGATTTCCAGCATTAATGCCCGAGCATGGGCATTGTGCTGATGGGGGATTTGGGGTGGGAGAGATGTGCAGAGGGCAGCCCTTACCCCAAAAATTCCTAAACAGCTCCAGCCTGTACAAGGCCTGAAAAAGCCAGACATCTTCTGGAGGCGTTTTACGTGTGCATATGGAGAAACTGCCTAAAATATAACTGTTAGTGAATAAAATGGAAATTAGTGCTGTTGTGTTCACCTGTAAGTTTTTCTTCAAAGCCAGTGATTGCATTTGAAACCTGCAATTCTCGACAAAAAGAGAAAAGTTCAGTGCTGATTGCTGGATATTTGGACCTCCCAGTGCAAACATTAACTGGCTGAGAGGCACTCTGGAATGTAATGAAGGAAACAATACTGGGAATGGAGCCAAAGGCAGAAACACTGGCGCCTGCAACCTAGGGATTTGCCTCCTAGTAATAGGAGCTGAACAAGGCCCAGCACTTCTGTTAGGCTGGAAATGACATACTGTGATCCTTGACTTAGCCAAAGGGATTTTAAATGGAGGAAAGAGCTGGCAAGACAAAATCTCCTGCACTTTTCACAGTGTTTTCTAAAACAAGCAAAGGAAATCAGGAGAAAAGACTGTAGTCTATTACATTTGATCCAGTTAAGTCAAGAGTGGAAGCTTTTTAACTGCTGTTATTATTTTTTATACTTTCTCATCATGTCACACCACCCAGAAAGCACAGACATAAAGCAGAAACTTGAAACTGCTTTCATTCAAGAAGAAGGGCACCCCAACATTGCGTTATTGACAGGAGGGCTGCAAAAACTGACAGCTGCAGAAATTGTACAGTTGAAGTTCAATTCCCAGGAGCAGGAACAATATACTGATGGTATTAATTCCGTTTGGAATTGTTAAAATAAGAAAAGGTTATGGGCTGAGGAAGGGACCCGGTATATTTTTTTTTTCTTCTTTTTTTGCTTGTAACAAAGGCGAACCTTCCTTCTTCCCTGGTGTCCTTGGACTGTCATCTCCAACCTTTTGAAACTGTATCTGATTATCCATGTGGCAATTAATCATAATTAAGCAGGCTTGAGATTTGGAAAGGTACAAAGAAGGTGGCTATAGATCTGGCTTTTGTCCTGAGTAACCTCTTTTTTTTTTTTTCCCCTCTTTTTTTGGCTGCTGAATCTTGTGTTTGGAGCCATGAGAGGGAGGGCTGGAAAACTGTGAAGAAAAAAAAAGAGAGGCAGAAAAAAACAGTGTGTGTGTGTGTGTGTGTTTTAACATCAGAGCCCTGAGCATCCTGGTTTTTCTTTCTTTCTCTTTTTGGACATCACAGTCCCTAGAAACTAAGTTCCAGCAAACTTGGAAGCAGTACATTTTCAAGAGGAAGCTAGGTAACAAATTACCTTTCTAATGCCAAGTGATTTGGATCCATTCTTACAAACCAGATTTTTTCAATTTATTACAGGAAAACATTCAATCATTATATGCTGGCACTCTGTCTGGGGCACATGGAATACCATTCTACCCACTCCACCCACATCCAGTTTTTAAAGGCTTAGAAAGCCCAGAATGTCTTCTTATTAAATGTTTTATATATTTATAATTAAAATACTGGGCTGGCATTAGAATCATTTTAACAGATGTAACCCGACACAGGCTTTCTCTGCCCAGGGTCAGGCTGGGAAACAATGGCTTCTTTAACTCCTGTGTTCTGCTCAGGTTTCTGTTTGCACATGGGTCCAATTTGTCCCATTTATGATTAGGTTTAAGTAAGTTGATGTGCTATTTATTTAGGAGAATTGCCATTTCAGACTATTACCATATTCCCTACAATATACATTACAGTGTGGTCTATGCCTGCACTGTCCATTATTAGGTTATTATAGTCCCCAATATGGTCCCAATTCACCAAAACAACAACAACTGACTTGATTCAGGCATTAAGTGATTTACTGCAGCTCTTTAGGTTGGAATTAATGTACACACTGCTCGCAAAAGCCAACACCCCCCTGCTTGCCCCCAACCCTGAAGGCTTACAAGGGCCATGTGCTGGCATGTGAAAGAGACTTAAATCTCTGTGTAATTGCTTTAAACATCGAGTATCAGCATGGGCATGGAAAACCAACGGGGCCGGCTTGCAAAATGCCAGATCAAGGTGCTGCTCCAGGGTGGGAGAATTGGGTTTACCTGTGGGAGCTGCTGGGAAGACCTCAGGAGCCAACCCATCCCACGGAGCCGAGAGCACGAGTTTATCTCTGCTCCTGATAAAACACGCTGGCCTTGGGCACAGCAGCGGGGCAGGAGTGGGGGTCATTTATAATGACTGCCCTCAAACACATGGCCTGGCCTCTGCACTCCCCTTCCCCACCACAGCCCCTGCCCTGCCTTGGAGGAGGAGGAGGTCTGTCCAACCCAAAGCCCTTTCCAGCAGCTCTTCAGCTCCCCCAGCTGTGGAGATCCAGCCCCGAACTCTGCCAAATTCCAAATCGCCTTCCCCCTGCCTGAGTCGCCGTTGGCCAATGCCACCAGCCTGGGTGGATGTTCCTGCACTGCCAACTCCAAACTCCACTCTCAGACTCAGAGAGTGTCTGTTTTTCCTGATCAGGGGGTAAAACACGGGATCAACAGCTGGAATTCACATAATAATAAATTAATAACGCAGTCCAAAAGCTTCCAAAAGCTGCAATAAAGCAGCGACTGAGCAGAAAACAGCTCCATTGCCTCCATCAGCTCTCCCCAGCACATATCCCGCTCCTTTCACTTGCAGTGAGGTCTTTGGTCACTCTTCCTTCACCTGGGAAGTGGCCTCAAGGTTCCCAATCTCCTCTTGGAAGGCTTTATCCCAGAGCTGTGCTGGGCACAGCCCCTGCAGTGAAGGGGAGGTGATGCTCTTGCACCAGCGCTGGCTTGGTGGTCATTCCTTGAAGGGATTCTATTCCCATGGATGCATTGTCCAGGTGGCAATCCCTGGATTTTGGAACTAGCAGGGTGACCACAAGTGTGGCTGGTGGTGTCATGACCATGAGGAGCAGGTGATGGGACAGCAGCAGGGGATGGTGCAGTGCCCTGCAAGGAGCAACACTTAAAGAAGCATGAAAAGCTTGGAAAACAAGGATTTCTTGCTGATTTCCAGCTCCTGCACACACTAAGCTCAACAGGCAGCAGTGGGGCCAGGAAAGATGGTGAATGCCTGCAATAGGAGAAGAAAAAGTGGGAATGCAGCTTGACCTGGATGTGGAGGAGCTGAAGGTGCTCATTAGAGTGATGACCAACACATTCCCTTCCAGGCCAGGGCTGAGGCTGTGGAAGGAGCTGAAATCTGAGCTCAGAGGAGAGGCAGCAAGGAGCTCTAAGATGTGACACCATCGTGGGCAAGGAAATCCTGAGGATTTGGAGCTCTCTCCCTGCCCTCTCCACAGGCATCCAGCACACACCCGCAGCTCCTGTGCTGCAGAGCCACCACCGTGGAGCTTTCAAGTCACCCAGTTAGTAAATCACAGATACACCGGGCTCAATTTACACTTATGTGTCGTGTGATCTGTCCTGAGAGTAACCTCTTAATAAATTAAACGGAGCCCCAAAAGAGGTTAGAAAATGAAGTTAAATGCTTCACCATCTGGGACTCAGCCAGGGTGAGATTCAATATTTGGAGTGATGGAAAGGTAAAAAGCAATTGTTGTCGTGTATTTACCACTTTTTTTTTTTCTTTCCCACAGAGATAACAAGATGATAGAATAACTTCACTCTTTTATTTTTTTATTTCTTTTTTTTTTTTTTTGGGGGGGTGAAAGAGCTCTAAGCTGAGCCTTACCCAGACGTCTCCAGGAAAACAATGTCACTAAATACCTTTAAAACTACAAGCCTGTGAGTCTGTGAGTTTTTCTGCCTTTTGGAGGGGAGGCAGATTTCACAATTTGGGATTCCTGTCTGTCTCCTCCAGCACTGTAGCATCCACTGAGCTGAGCTCCCACTTGCCTGCAGCCACATTGGTTTAGGACCCTTTCCAGGTCGTTTGGAAGTCAGGCTTGGAGCCTGCTCCAGTCACAGAGCCACATAATGTAGAGCTATGAGAACTTGGGAAAACCTGCTTGGCAAAGCTGCCATTATTTCCCTTTGGTTTTAAAAGCCAAAAAAAAAAAAAAAAACCAAAAAAAAAAAAAATTGAGTGTTTTCCCTCTCCCCTCAAAAATCCCTAAACTGACCAAGCTCATGATTTTGATTAAACCCACCAGGGAATTTTAAACAGAAGAGGGGAAAAAATCCGAGTAGCAAGGAAAAACACGATTTTGGGC